>OZ034967.1:5140000-5172500 GCA_964030785.1 Siderastrea siderea
GCTTTACGAAAATCTACGAAACAAGCATAGACTTTTTCTTTATGGTAGTGGACATATTTATCTATTAGGGTCCTTAGAGTGAAAACATGGTCTGCAGTACGATTTTCAGGTACAAAGCCAATTTGGGAATTGTGTAATATCTTGTTTTCTCTAAAATACAAGTATAGTCTTTGATTTAAAATGGAACAAAACAGTTTTCCAAGGCAACTCGATACACATATGCCTCTATAGTTTGTTGGATCACTCTTGTCACCCGATTTGTAGATTGGAGTTATAAGGCCTTGACACCAAATATCTGGCATTTTTCCAGATTGTAAAATGAGATTAAAAAGTTTTATGTAAATAGGCATAAGCGATTCAAGGCTCGCTTTGATCATTTCATTTCTTATTTTGTCAACAAATGGCGATTTCTTATTCTTCAATTTCTTCACCGCTTGACGTATTTCTTGCTCAGTTACCTCTTGATCTAAATAGTTAAGCTGTTCTTTTTCTTTTTCTAATGATAGTAGTTCATCATAGACTCCTTGACGATTTATGGAAGTTCTCAGGTCATTGGAATGTAAGGATTGAAAATGGTTGAGCCATGTTTCTTCCGAGATTGGGGCAGGAACATTTTCGTCGATAGTATCGTTCATCGATTTTAGACAACTCCAAAACGACACTTTGTCGGGATTAAATGCTAGCTCGTCGAGTTGCAGAGTTTTTTCTTTCTGAAATTCTTTCCTTTTCGAGTCAAGGAGCTTTTTATAATCATTCAGAATTTTGTGAAATTTCTCCCGTAACTCAGAGTTAAGGGGATAGTAGTAGTAGTAGTAGTAGTAGTAGTAGTAGTAGTAGTAGTAGTAGTAGTAGTAGTAGTAGTAGTAGTAGTAGTAGTAGTAGTAATAGTAGTAGGAGTAGTAGGAGTAGTAGGAGTAGTAGTAGTAGTAGTAGTAGTAGCAGTAGTAGTAGTAGTAGTAGTAGTAGGAGTAGTAGCAGTAGTAGTAGTAGTAGTAGTAGTAGTAGTAGTAGTAGTAGTAGTAGTAATAGTAGTAGGAGTAGTAGGAGTAGTAGGAGTAGTAGTAGTAGTAGTAGTAGTAGTAGCAGTAGTAGCAGTAGTAGTAGTAGTAGTAGTACGTAGTAGTAGTAGTAGCAGCAGTAGTAGTAGTAGTAGTAGTAGTAGTAGTAGTAGTAGTAGTAGTAGTAATAGTAGTAGGAGTAGTAGGAGTAGTAGGAGTAGTAGTAGTAGTAGTAGTAGTAGCAGTAGTAGTAGTAGTAGTAGTAGTAGGAGTAGTAGCAGTAGTAGTAGTAGTAGTAGTAGTAGTAGTAGTAGTAGTACGTAGTAGTAGTAGGAGTAGTAGTAGTAGTACGTAGTAATAGTAGTAGCAGTAGTAGTAGTAGTAGTAGTAGTAGTAGTAGTAGTAGTAGTAGGAGTAGTAGCAGTAGTAGTAGGAGTAGTAGTAGTAGTAGAAGTAGTAGTAGTAGGAGGAGTAGTAGTAATAGTAGTAGCAGTAGTAGTAGTAGTAGTAGTAGTAGTAGTAGTAGGAGTAGTAGTAGTAGTAGTAGTAGTAGTAGTAGTAGTAGTAGTAGTAGTAGTAGTAGTAGTAGTAGTAGTAGTAGGAGTAGTAGTAGTAGTAGTAGTAGTAGGAGTAGTAGTAGTAGTAGTAGTAGTAGTAGTAGTAGTAGTAGTAGTAGTAGTAGTAGGAGTAGTAGGAGTAGTAGTAGTAGTAGTAGTAGGAGTAGTGGGAGTAGTAGGAGTAGTAGGAGTAGTAGGAGTAGTAGGAGTAGTAGGAGTAGTAGGAGTAGTAGTAGTAGTAGTAGTAGTAGTAGTAGTAGTAGTAGTAGTAGTAGTAGGAGTAGTAGTAGTAGTAGTAGTAGGAGTAGTAGTAGTAGTAGTAGTAGTAGTAGTAGTAGTAGTAGTAGTAGGAGTAGTAGGAGTAGTAGTAGTAGTAGTAGTAGGAGTAGTGGGAGTAGTAGGAGTAGTAGGAGTAGTAGGAGTAGTAGGAGTAGTAGGAGTAGTAGGAGTAGTAGTAGTAGTAGTAGTAGGAGTAGTAGTAGTAGTAGTAGTAGTAGTAGTAGTAGTAGTAGTAGTAGTACGTAGTAGTAGTAGTAGGAGTAGTAGTAGTAGTAGTAGTAGTAGTAGTAGTAGTAGTAGTAGTAGTAGTAGGAGTAGTAGGAGTAGTAGGAGTAGTAGGAGTAGTAGTAGTAGTAGTAGTAGTAGTAGTAGTAGTAGTAGTGGTGGTGGTTGTGGTGGTGGTGGTAGTAGTAGTAGTAGTAGTAGTAGTAGTAGTAGTAGTAGCAGTAGTAGTAGTAGTAGTAGTAGTAGTAGTAGTAGTAGTAGTAGTAGTACGTAGTAGTAGTAGTAGCAGTAGTAGTAATAGTAGTAGTAGTAGTAGTAGTAGTAGTAGTAGTACGTAGTAGGAGTAGTAGGAGTAGTAGTAGTAGTAGTAGTAGTAGTAGTAGTAAATTGCTTTATTTGCATGACCGCAAGATTTTACAGTATTGCAAAAGCATATTTATAGTAATTAATAACAAAACAAGACTAAGGCGGCGTTTACATGAGAGCCGGGATGAGTTTCATCCCGGGGTGAATTTATCCCGGAATGAGATTCCTTTTCGTTTACATGGGTGATTTCACCCCGGGATGAAAGGTAGACAATTTCATCCCGGGGCGAAAATCAAATCGCGACGGCTACCTAGGTGTTTTTGGTCAGCAGTTATTCCCCTGATCGCTATCTAGGTGTTTTGGGTCAGCAGTTGTCATCATACAAACAAACATGGCGCTCGGACGCAGAAAGTTAGTGTTACTATTAGCAAGCTTGAATGTGTTGGTGAGCTCAGCCCCTCTGCTTCTTCAGATATACTCTGTTCTCCAAATGCAGCTGTATATGCAACAGCAACAGCAAGCGGCTTTTCTCTATAATCTGGTGATGGAGACAAACGCAACATCAAGGCGACACCGACTGTTCAGACTGCGAGCATGGCGGAGGAAGCGTCAAAGATGGGTGAATCCAGGGAGAACAGCTGCCTGGTGGAATAATTTAATCAACGGAGAACTGGATGAAAGCGAATGGAAAGATAACTTACGTATGTCAAGAGAAGATTTCATGGCGTTGGTCGACAAATTACGGCCTTACCTTAGCCCAGATTCTGAATCCTTTCGAAAGGACACTATCCCAATAGAAAAGAAGATCGGAATGACCCTTTATTACTTAAAAGATCAAGGTTCGCTGAGGATGACCGCCAATTTGTTCGGGATAGCAAATAGCACGCTGTCAGTAACTATTCACCGAGTGTGTAATGCCATAAACGTAGTGTTGGGGCCTGAGCTCATCAAATTTCCAAGCACCAAGGACGAAATAGAGCGTGTAACTTCCGCTTTTGAAGCTAAATTTGGTTTTCCTCAGGTTGTGGGTTGTATAGATGGTACTCATATTCCTATCAAACAACCAACTGGAAATCCTCATGATTACTTTTGCTATAAAATGAAGTATTCATTGAATGTTCAAGCAATCTGCAATGAGAAGGGACTTTTCACAGACGTAGATGTTTCCTGGCCGGGTAGCGTTCATGATGCTCGTGTATTTGCGAACAGTGATGTGAACAGAAAGTTTCAAGAGAAATTGTTGCCTGCAGTCTACAGAGAATTGATCCCAGGGCGTTTTCCAGTGCCACCTGTTCTGTTAGGAGACCCGGCATATCCCCTTTTGCCAAATTTGATGAAGGAGTACACTCACTGTTCAACAAATGAGGAAGTAGTATTTAACGAAATGTTACGATCTACTAGAAACCAAATAGAGCGTGCCTACGGTCGTCTCAAGGCGCGCTGGCGAATTTTAAACCGCCCCCTAGTTGTAAATATAGATCACGTGCCAGGAGTTATTTATGCATGTTTTGTTCTCCACAACTATTGTGAGTTAAGAAAGGCACATATAAATGAAGAGCTTGTTTCCAGTCAAATCATTTCTGAAAGGAGAAATCAAAACTGTGAGCATCATGCAGTCTTTGATCGAATGTACACTTACAATTCAGCAAAGGGCATCATGACAAGAGAAATTTTCACTGCATATTTTGCAGAGTATCTGTAGTGAATCCTAACAAACAGATAGCATGATGCATGATTCCTACATGATCTCCAGGTGGTGCATTTCCAGTGGGAGGGGTACTCTGTGGTCTCCTGAAGGGGGAGGCTCTTCCCAAAAGGAATGATTTTTTGTGCTTCCCATTACAGAAGAATAAGGAAATTTGTTTTAGTATTTAAAATGGTTGCCAAAATACACCTTAAACTAAAAGGGATAGTAGCTAAATCCGAGATGAAATTACAGCGCTAAAAAGTTTACAAAAGCTTGGAGCCTTTTGAACAACTAGAAGCCCACAATAATCTACTGTCTGTAGCCTATTTCTGACAAAAAACGTTCAATCTTTTCTCAAGGTATATGAAAAGTGTACGCTTTCAGTCAAAATTATTTTAATGGGTAAGGTTTTGAACCTTGGGGCTGAGCCTCTCCTTACAAGACTTTACTGAGTACCCCACCCCATCCTTCCCAGGTTTAATCTACTGCAAAGCTCTGTCAAGAGACTCACTGTTGTGTCAAGTAACACTGATTACCTACATTCCGTTTTGTTACACTAATTTGTATTCTTTGTAAAGGTTGTAATAGAAAAAACCAACCATCACATTTCTTTCATTATGCAACAGCCACACATTAACATTCAGTAAAACGTGGTATGCAGGATGTTTATCATGTGAACCTAGTTTAATGACCTCACTTCCACAAGTCTCCTGTAGTTTAGTGTTAGAGCATCCGTTCTAGTAACGGGGAGGTCATAGGTTCGACTCCTGTTGGGAGAACTCGAATTTTTTCGAGCATCCCTGTGTCACCGACTGAAAGGTACATCTTTCATCATTGTTTCTTGTTTCTACCTCACCTATAACGTTAACTCAAGAGAGAATTAAAACAACTGAAATTGGAAGGTGTCAAGCAACAGCCCTGATCTCTTTTGTTTTGACAAATTTTATCACACCACATCCCCAAGTAGGTGGTAGTGCTATTATAGGCAGAGAATATTTTTAGGATCTCCATGTAACTAGTCAACATGCCAACAAGCAGAGTAGGATACCATTACCAAAGCCATCCCAAGGATTACTTAAAAACATAAGACCTTAGTAGAGGATAGCTGTTACAACTCTCAGAAATAAGGTTATTGTCTGCAACAGCACCAAAATTTTCAAGGAACTTCTGGTACTCAGTTTAAGGGTCTGTTGACAGTCTTAACTATTGCCAAGGTAACCTGTAATTAACAAGCTTGCACTTGGAATTTGGATGAATTACTCCCAAATAGCACAAACTAACAACGAGAGATCCAAAATTATTCAAAGTAAATATTCATTGAGATTATAAATAAATTAAAAAATGACATGGCAGTGAGGGAGGATTCTTAGTATTAACTGTAATGAGCCTCCAAATGGCATTTCAAGTTGTGTTCTTAACATAACAAACTTTATTCACTTGCAAGCACATTTTAAAGCTCGTTGGCTTTCCATGTACATTTAGCTGTAAACAGAAAAATTTTTCACTAGCAATGTTTTGCTCTGCATGTGATAACCTCAAGTTAAAGATGACAGTGCTAATAACAACAACAACAACAGCTTGAATAGAAAACTTCAAGATTAGGATGTAACTTGTGTTGAATCTGAACATGTACTTTCAGTGACTTACTGATAGTAAAAGTCATTATAATACGTTCAGCCATAAACTGAAACAACACTCTGTATGCTATTTTACATAGTGTACAAATACAGAGTCTACAAATTTTGATATGAATAATGGCTTTCCCAGTCATGTCCTGACATTCCTGCAGTAGAAAAACGTGTATCTTCAACTGTGTGAGTAGCAGCACTTGGTGCCATCATCTGAAAAGTATTGTTGTAATTTTGCCGGGAAGTAGATGGTTGTGCCAGTGCCCTAGCAAGCAGTGTTAATCCTGTGCCTAATGATGACCCTAGTGATTCAATTGAGGTAGCTATTGACTGCATAGACCTTTCCATCATTCTTGTTGAAGCTGCTAATTCTTTAACTGTACTTTCCTTTAATCCAAGCTCATCACGTGCCAGTCCAATCAGTACCTGGTCCCTCTGATTTGCTGATAAATTTTTTTCCAATTTGACCCTTTTATTGTCCACAAATTTTGCTGTGCTGGAAAGTTTTTGTTTTTTAATTGGTGGGGAAGTATCATTGTCCATGCTATCATCCCACTCCTCAGCACTAGTTCCATTTACAGTTGCAGGAGATACTCCACGGGACTCTGTTGTAGACGCTGTGTCAACATGGGAAATTTCTTCCATATCTTCATTCTCAATTTGGGACATGTCTGCCACCGTTAACAAGCTATCTGAGGTTACACAGTTACTGATTTTGGTGACAGCAGGAGAGCCACCCCAAATTTTAGTGAGTGTCTCCCACTGACCTTGAATTATTCTGCCACTCCCAGAACGTGTTCCCTCGTTAACACAATTTCGATACTTTTGCCTTATTGCCCGAACTTTTTCCTTAATGCGCTCATAACCAGTTTTTATTTGCTGCATGTCTTTCTCATATCTGGTCTTCAATGCAAGATATTCATTGGGGTCCATGTCTTCAGCTCCTTCCAATGACGTTTCCTTCTCAGGTCCAAAATTTTCTACAGGATAAATTCGGCTCATCATCAGCCTAATATCTGAGTAAAACTGCACAAGGTCGCTCTCCATGTCTTTGCACTCAAAGTCCTTTTTGGTCTTGTATTCATAAACACATTCGATTAACTTCTCAGTCATTCCATTGGTCCATTTCCACCGATTAACTTGTTTCGTTTTCACCCTCTTTCCTGGCTTTTTTGAGGTTGCACTTGATGATGGATTCTCAAGACTGTTAGACAAATAATAGTTGAAAAATTAAAAAAAAAACTGCATCCTCTCTCTCCTTTTAAATTCTACTTTCCTTTAAAATTTAACTTCCTTCATCTCCAACCTTAAAGAGACAGTGTCACCCAGAGTGCTTTCCGCGCCGAGGTACATTTTTCATATATGAAAAATACGCCATTTTCTTGACTGTCGTGAAGTCTGATTTGTATCTTCTTCCATCGCTGCTGTTAGCGATCCTAAAGCACTAGTGTGAATTTTGTATTAACATTAAAGTGTCGCCGTATCAATTTCGTTGTATATTTCTGAATTCTGAAGTGTTTTCGCGGTGGAGAAGGAGATCTTTAAATTGGATGCCTCGTAGGGTTCAGGAAAGTTGAGGCGAAGGCCGAGTCTTCCGGGCTCTGCCAAAGTTGTACGGCTGAAGGAGTCCGTGTATCAGTAGCGGAGGGAAAGAAAAACATCTACGGGTTTCAGCAATAGTACTGACACTGTGTTTGCCGAAATAGTGCTACATTCGCTGCCGAATGAAAACAGTAGGAACGTTAATTTACTACAAAATAACAGTAGCTACGGGCTTGCTCCAAAATAATGCTTATGGTCATGAGCTTGTGCTGTTTTGCTTAATTATTCCTTGTGTTCACTGTCTGTTTATGTTTTATTTTTACAAAAAGTGTAAGTGGCTATTCTGGTTTTGCGTCCATTAGACATCGGTCGATGGGATTGATCGCGTAATCAATCGATCGGACTGTAATAGTTCCATGTATACGCATTGAATGCAAAGTCAGATCTTAGAGTAGTTTTCTCCAGTGACATCTAGCGGTGAAGACGTCAATATTCTTACTACTTGTTTTTGTCTTATTATTTTTATATCGAGTGGAAGTGGCTACTCTGGTTTGGTTTTACGTCCATCGAGATCGATCGATCGATCGATCAGTCGATTGGTTGTTGTCAAAGCTCCATACGCGTTGACTACAAAGTCAGATCTAGAGTTGTTTTCTCCGGTAACATCTAGTGATGAAGATATTACTATTTTCAGAGGCTACTACTGTAAATATCAGCTTGCTGAAAGGCCAGTGCGGCACGGTATAATTTGCGAAACGTCCGGCAAACGCGACAGCCAAACTTCAAAACAAAAACACAAGCGCGCAAAGCACTTTGGGTGACGCTGGCTCTTTAATCCTCAAGAATTTCCGAGCATTCCAGAAGTACTTTCGGCATCCTAATCAATTTTCTTGTAATCTAACCATCATGGAGTGTTCATCAGTTGAGTGTCATAAGGCCAAACCAAAGTTACAATCACAACAAGATTCAACAGGATTCAACAAAACACACAATAAACCAATCAAAAATCGAAGAAACTACAAGTAACTAGCATCAAGTGCAGGAGAACACACGCAAGCAAGTTCTGGCCCCAGTTGTTCAAAAGTTGGATAGCGCTATCCACCGGATAAATCACTATCCAGTGGATAAGAAGTAGGGAAACCAATTGCGTTATCCACTGGATAGAGATTTATCTGGTGGATAGCACTATCCAACTTTTGAACAACTGGGGCCTGATCGGTTTCAGTTTTAAATCTGATTGGTTTAGAAAATGTCACGAGCAATTTTAACCAGTCACTGACGGTAGTAGAGCAAAACCAAAGCAAAAGTGAATTACTTTCGACATTTAAACCACTCTATTAAACATGTTGAATTCCTCATCCCAAAATGTACCCCACTATACACAGGTTTGTACTGCTGTAACTAGTTTTTCTTACGATCTTTAAGGGACCAATCGTCTACTATGTCACAGGGACGGGAAGGCATAGTTTTAGAAGGGAGGGGACAATTTTCAAAATCATTTGGAAGTGGGGTGTGTACTTTTTGTACACACTAAAAGGGGGGGAAGGGTACATTTTTCCCGTGTGATTTTAAAACAAAAGTGGGGTGACAAAGTTTTGTCCTGTTTGACCTATTCACATATCACATAAAAATTGACTCGAGTGTATGTGTTTGATTGCCTGCAATTGCAATATTTTGCCCCCAGCATTTCTTTTCGGCAGAAAATTGATGACTTTTGTATCACGTCACCTGAGCTTGCATAAGCAGTTGTTTTCAAAGATGGCAAAATGTCATTAACATGGATGCTATCATTATTTTATGATAAGTACCAGAACTTATCTTGAAAAGGCAAAAACAGTCATCGGTCATCGGGATCTGTAGGAGCCCATAAGGAAATTTTTAACCTACAGACTTTCAATTTCCTCCTTGGTGTTTTTTAATTGTGTTTTCGAACTAAATCATCGTACTTTAATCTATCTATCAGAAATTTGTACAGTGCCAGTCCGGGTTTTCTATCTGTCCACAGCAATTTGTTGCTTAAGTCCCTGAGTTCTTTGATGTAAGTGAGTAAATTCATAAACATGTAAGCAAAATGCTAAGAGAGGCAAGACTCCACAAAATGCCCAGATGGAAAACCAAAAGAGGGGGAGGGGTAGTTTAAGTAATTATGGGAATAAGCCTTTTCAAGGGGAGATGGGATGTATTTTTGAAATGATAACTGCAGGGACAGGTAAAGATTTTTCTTTGCAAATTTTTCTGGGAGGTACAATTTCCATAGACAACCACTGTTCCCCCCACCCCCCCCCCCCCTCTCACCACCCCATCATTGGACATAACAAGCAATTAGTCCCTGAATGTCTTCAATGTCAATACATTATTAAACCATACTATGGTTGGTTGATGTCACCTAATGTTTTCCTCAAGGACAAAAGTTGTAGCGGAAAACATTACCAAGAAAGACATGAGTTTAATACACAAAAAGTGTTTTGGAAGTTAAATATTATACAGGTCTCAAAAGAACATCATTCAGTCTGGGAAAAAGGGTGAGATGTGCCTGCATTTATTTCTCATCACATAATTTTAATTTGATTTGCTCCTCTTTAATTACATTTGCTGGGTTTTTACTGCCATGCAAGTTTTCTCATAGGTAAACTGTGCAGTCTTATGACAGTACATAATTGACGCAAGGCGATTTTCCGTCGTTCAAAATATGCCTTTGTTCTCAAGACTTAAATCTTTAATTGGATGATTCACTGTCTTGAAGTTCTTAAGATAGAGATACATTCGCTTTCATTCAACATAAGTAAACAACTATTGCTTTTAATATTGCTAAGCTTATACTGACCTTTGACGAAGCTCAAGTTATATTAAACAATGTAACCTTGCGTGTTAAACTTAACGTTCGACAAAGGAAGTTGACAATTTTACCGAACGAGATGATTGCTAATATAACGAGTAAACATGTAAAGAAAAAGGCTGTTAAAAAATATAAATTAAATAACGTTTTTACCTACCTTTCCTTAGCTGAACTCATTGTGCGCGATGACCCAAAATGGCTTCCACGTGCCGTAAATGGAATATGCGCAGAACGGTCATTCGCCGCTAGGCAAATGTAGTGAGGCTCAGAAAGAGGTTGTCTCGCCCCGGGACGAGAAAAAGAATCGTGTTTACATGAAGTTTTCGTCCCGGGATGAATTTTCATCCCGGTGCTGAAGACCGGGTTGAAATCATCCCGGGGCGAACACATTTCAGCTCCGAATCATGTAAACGCTTACAGTTAAATGACCAGACACCGAGATGAAAGTCATCCCGGGATGGCTTTCATCCCGGGACGAAATCACTCATGTAAACGCCGCCTAAAATTACTGTAATATTATGCTAATGAACCTAAGTTACATCACTTTCACTTGATAATAACAATGTATCACGTATATTCATACACAAGGAAATAAACTTCATTACTAGCTTATTCACATGATAGTCGTTAGAGTTCATGAGAAGTTTTATGCTTTCTGAGGTTGATTTCCTTTCAATATCAGGCATTATTTCATTGATTCGATTGAAGAATGTCTGCCTCTGCAGAGAGTATTTGCTACATTGCAACAAGAAATGAGTTTCATTTTCTACTTGATTTGATTTACACAATGGGCATAATCTAGTTTCTCTGGGCATATGATCGGTTTGATATCGACCTAGTTCAATCATAAGTTTGTGATTACTTACTCTAAACTTCACTAAATTTCGTCTTTCATTAAAGTTTCTTAGCTGGTTTAAATAATCAGATGTAACGTAGTCATCCTTAAAAACTTTATAAAATTCTAATTTCTTTGAATGTTCAAGGCTGTGTCGCCAGGAGGATATATATGTCTCTTTCATATTAGTTGTATATCGCCTAATTCTATCATTATCTAAACATTCAGGATCTAAATTGGATAGATGATATTGTTCTCTCAAGTTCATAAAATTGGAATAAAATCCGGAGTTATTAATGAAATGTAGATTCTTCGACATGAGGAAAGATTGTTTGACTATAGAGTCATTATCTTTGTTGTTTAGATAAACAAAATATTTCATAATTTTCTGATTAATTGGGATTATTAGCGGTAATCTTCCAAGTTCGGCTCTGCGAGCTACGTTAGAGGCCTTATTGTTTACTTCTAAGTAGTGTTTACAAAATTTGAGATGAATTTTTTCTATTGGGGAACTATCCCATGCTTTAAAATTCTGCTTAGTGTACATCCCCCATATCTCACTGTTGTAGCTTAAGATCGGAAATATCATTGTGTCAAAAATCTGAGATGCGGTATTGGGATTAAGTCTATTGAGAAGTGTTTGTTTTCGTATACTAGCAAAGGCGTACAGGGCTTTTTCTTTCAAGTGTTCGACTGCAAGAGTAAAGTTTCCCGTTGGAGTTAAACGTGTACCTAAATAGGTGTATTCTTGAACAATTTCAATTGGCTCGGTGCCTATGTTGAAGTTGATGTCAACGGATTTCCTTGGGCGTTTTTGGAAAATCATTACTTTTGTTTTCTTGGGATTGACTTTTAGCATCCATGTTTTGCAATATGAAGAGAGAGTGTTTAAACAGTTTTGTAATCCTGTTTTGGATCTTGATAGGATGATCAAATCATCTGCATACAATAGTGAATTTATTTTTGTTCCATTTGGAAGAACAAATGGATCAGACAGCGTGTTTTCGAATAAATACGGCAAATTGTTTATATAGAGGTTAAATAAAAGAGGACTTAAAATACATCCTTGACGTACACCTCTTGAGTATGAGAAAGATCGAGTTTTGTTTTCTCCGATTCTAATGGAACATGTTGAATTGCAATAAAGGCTTGTGATCAGATTGTAGAAATGTCCTCCTATGTTGATTTTGAGCAGCTTGTAAAACAATCCCTCGTGCCAAACAGAGTCGAAAGCTTTACGAAAATCTACGAAACAAGCATAGACTTTTTCTTTATGGTAGTGGACATATTTATCTATTAGGGTCCTTAGAGTGAAAACATGGTCTGCAGTAGTAGTAGTAGTAGTAGTAGTAGTAGTAGTAGTAGTAGTAGTAGTAGTAGTAGTAGTAGTAGTAGTAGTAGTAGGAGTAGTAGGAGTAGTAGTAGTAGTAGTAGTAGTAGTAGTAGTAGCAGTAGTAGTAGTAGTAGTAGTAGTAGTAGTACGTAGTAGTAGTAGTAGTACGTAGTAGTAGTAGTAGCAGTAGTAGTAGTAGTAGTAGTAGTAGTAGTAGTAGTAGTAGGAGTAGTAGGAGTAGTAGGAGTAGTAGTAGTAGTAGTAGTAGTAGTAGTAGCAGTAGTAGTAGTAGTAGTAGTAGTAGTAGTAGTAGTACGTAGTAGTACGTAGTAGCAGTAGTAGTAGTAGTAGTAGTAGTAGCAGCAGTAGTAGTAGCAGCAGTAGTATGAATATAATGTGTTCGTCGTGAATATAATGTGTTTTAAATTACTTTTATTTTTGAGCACTGTTCCCATTTTTGCTTTGGGAACGTTCCGATTAAGAGATGATTGTTCCTCTTTGGAGTGGTCCTTTTACCATCAAAAGGAACAAATTCCTGTTAAAAACAGGAAGAAAGTGTTCAGTTAGAGCTAAAAAGAACCTTTTGTTCCGAATTTTTAACGTTGAAAGGAACTTTTTGTTCCTAAATGAGTGGCCTAGGAACAGGTGTTCCCAATGGTATTGTTCCTCTTTTATCATTTTGGTCCTTTTTAATCGCTTGAGGAACAATTGTTCCTATTAATGCGTTCCCTTTTAGAGTGGTTGTTCCTTTATGCTGACACGGGGAACTTTGGTTCCCAATTAATTACGTTCCTTTTTTTGTAAAGGAACGTTTGTTCCTTTCTAACATTGTTCCTGCTTTGAAAAATTGGTTCCTTTTTATTCACTTGAGGAACAATTGTTCCCATTAACTGGTTCCGTTTTGAACGAAATGTTCCTTTTTATCGGCACGTGGAACAGTTTGTTCCTAACCATTAGTTCCTATTTATGTAAAATGGTTCCTATTTAGAAATGACAGTTCCTTTGTACATCTTGTTCAACAGAAACATTCTCCTTTTCTTGCCATCTATGATTTTATCGCTTTTTAATTGGCAAAAACATTTGGTGTAGTGTTTTAAGTTTCAAACAACACGAAGCAGAGTCAATAGCAGATTTTTAAAGACTTTTCGAGGTCCTTATAGACTTGCCCGGGCAAGGTTGAATATAATCGCACCAACGCCATATATCACCTCAAATTTGTAAGCTTACTTAAGAATAATGAACAGTGGCAAGCAGACACATGCCTGAGCAAGCAGGGGCAAGTTGGGGCAGGTTGGGGCAAGTTTAAACTTGCACAATACAGCCATTGTTTTTTGTCGCCTTTTTGTTTTGTTCACTATTTATGTAAGGGGAACAAATTGTGTGAATCACTCAGATGTCCGACATGAACAAAAAGGGTAAGGTTGACTGGTCGAAAATTGATGGCTCATCACCAAAACCAAAACGGCTTCACTTGGAAAAAGAAGAAACAGATAGCTTGTATCACTGTCCAATACAAAGGTGTGATCACGATGGATTTAAAAGTCAACGTGGCTGCAGGAAACATGTGAACACTAAGCACAGTTGGTTCTTTTTCTTTGACGAAAAACCCGACATTTCAAGTACCAAAGAACTTGCCGATGATGATACATCGGGTGAAATCACAAAACAAACTGCCAGGGTAATGCCTTCGTTTTCAGTTTCCAGCCAAATTGGCGAGTTATTCACGAAATGGTTGACTGGAAGTGGTGGGGTTGCAAGAACGATCGTGCAGCTCAGCAGATAGCCAAGAGATGCTTTAAATTTCTCAAATTTTGCTGCGAAGATGAAGAGGAATTGAGTTTTGAAGTGCTGGACTTTAGCCTGTGTTCTCATAGTCTGTTGTTCAAGTTTATCGACTACTTGCAAGATGAATGCAAACTCGGACACGGTGGCCGATTGGGCTACATTGACGCGATCTCCAAATTAATCGACTTCAGAAAAATAAACGGCGCATCAGACACAGTTCTTCGAAATTTGTCCTCAACGGAGTTGTACCTTAAACGAGCGCGCAAGACGGTGGCAAAGATGATGAGACTGCAGTGGACACAAGATCTAGACATTGAAACTTTGGATGCTAGGGGGCACTGGGCAACCATGGAAGAACTGTTAGAAGTGGTGACATTTCATTTGCCTCGTTACGAGAACACTGTGAAGACGTGCAAAACTATTCCAGGTCAAGTTAATCCTTCGGACTTAACATTTGCCACGAAATTTGTCGCAGTGTATTTGTTCATCAAGGTGAAGGGATCTCGGCCTATGACTTATCAGTATTTGACAGTGGACATGGTCAGAGCAGCTAAGGAGAACGGGGGATTCATCGACCAGAAAAAGTTCAAGACTGCTAGGAAATATGGGTTTGACTCCTTAATTTTGACCGATGCAAGCATGCAGGTGCTCGATAGTTACATAAATTTCGTAAGGCCATTGCTAAAACCCCAGTGCGAGTTCGTTCTGGTCACGAGAAATGGAGGACAGCACAGCAAATTGGGCGACGTCATGAGTAAACTGGTGTTTGATGCAATCGGAAAGTTCATTCATCCGACGCACTATCGTCAAATTGTCGAGACGCAAAGCCTCAATCTACTCACAAGCAAGGAGCAGCAAGGAGAAGGCGGGGACACAACTTACAGTATATATATAGGAATATATTAAGAATACTACTACTACTACTACTACTACTAATAATAATAATAATAATAATAATAATAATTATTATTATTATTATTATTATTATTATTAGTAGTAGTAGTAGTAGTAGTAGTAGTATTGTTAATATATTGCTATACATATACTGTAAGTTGTGTCCCCGCCGTCTCCGTTGTCTCCGTTGTACTTTATATTATTTTATATTCCTTGAAGCTGATCTGATGAACTGTAAGTTCTGTCCCCGTTGTATCCGTTATCCCCGTTTTACTTGAGATATTTTGACTACTGAGATCTGACTGAAAGTTTAATTATTTCTTTAGTATGACGGATAAAACGGAGATAGCGGGGAATAGTAGTTGGAGCTTGTTTAAGTTGATATTCCTTTTTGCTCTTTTCATTGAGCGTGAGTGTTTCGCCATTTGTGTCTGTGATCTATTTCCTATTTAGTTTGTTCTGATTTGCACGATTGTATACATTCAACGGAGATCACGGATAGGCCGGGGACAACTGAGAGACTCACTTTTGTATCATGGAATAAGATAGCTCTGGGAAAACCCTTGTTTTGCTGATATAAATTTAAGGCCATCATCTTTTAACACTGTTTCAGGAACAAGTGTGCCTTTTTTGTAGCTGTTCCTCTTATAAGGAACGCTTTGGAACATAAACCTTCCCATTTGAGGTATATTTTTGGCAAAAGCAGGTAAAACGTAAGTTTTAGCAGTGCCCTACATAAACCTACATGGAAACGTAGTTATGGAGAGATTTGCGCGGTAGTCAGAACTATTTTAGGGTTTTTAAAATCAGGAACTGAAATTTTGGGAAACGATCTTCTTCTTCTTCTTCTTCTTCTTCTTCTTCTTCTTCTTCTTCTTCTTCTTCTTCTTCTTCTTCTTCTTTTACTTTTCCCACTTCTCTTCATGCTTCTCCTCCCCCTCCTCCTCCTCCTCCTCCTTCTCCTCTTCCTCCTTCTCCTACTTCAAATGTTTAGGAGCACAAATGTTTTTTCACGGAGAAGTAGAGGCGCATCTCTTAGGGCGCGTCGTTTCCGTTTGCATCCGAAAACTACCTTCTCTGTGAGACAGTATTTGTTTAAGACCGCGGCGATAGTTCTTATTAAAAATAAAGCAAATGCATGGATTAACAGCGCTCCACGAATACACCATAAACAGTGCAACAAATGGGATCTCCGTTTGAAAAGCGCAGATAGGTGAGTCTTCCAAATGCCACAGAAAAATTGTGCAAAACCTAACCACAAGATGTGGAATCATACAGACGATAAACGCTGTTACTATGGCCACTGACAATAGGAAAATCTGCCTGTTCTGTTGATATACGCAGGATCGAGCACTTACAGACATCATGTCCCTTTGATCGCGCCTTCGTTTTAAAGACCACGCTATGGCTGCATAAACGATGGTGAGGATAATGGGTACGGCGATGATAGCGAGGAAAGTTGCCGTGATGTATTTCTTTGAGGTTTCGTCATGGTCAAATGCTGGTTCCCAGTCGTATTCGCAATAATATTTATTCCCTTCAGGGAACAGTCTCAAAGTGTAAAAATAAGGCGAATGAACAGCAATGGCGATAATCCACGAGCAAAGAAGGCAGGTTAGACGCACTTTCGATGTGATGTGTTTTGACTTCATTGGAACGACAACAGCGGCGAACCTGTCCAACGATATCAACAGAAGGCTTTCCACAGAAACAAGCACAGAAACATCAGGGAGAAAGTAGCACACCTTACATAAGACGTTTCCAATTATCAGTGGACTGTGAACCTTGAAGGCACCCGACCCTAAAATGATTTGGACAATTTTAATCGGCATGATGGTCAACGGAGTGAAGAGATCGGAGAAGGCCATGTTGAAAACGAAGTAATTGATAGACTTGTGCAACTTCTTGTTCTTCCAAACGACCAGAGTAATAAGGACATTTCCAACTAAAGAAACCAGGAGAATGACAAAATAGGCCAGAGATTTGAGTACGACTGCGGCTGTGGAGTCTTCCGTGAGGCAATCTTCGGCAGGTTCATCAGCGGAAAGTGAACTGCTGGTTTTTTTCCCCAAGCTGGAGTTTTCAAGCATGCTTGTATTGTCTTTCTTTGACGACGAGAGAAGATCCGCGCGATAGAAGAAAGCACCCCCAGTGTTCTGTAATACGTCGCAGTTATGCCAACGTGTCCAGGCTTTATGCTTTAGTAATGCACCGATCAATTCGAAACTTCAACATCCCCCCAGGTATACCCCGGGCATTTGACTGTGCATCGTGCCCGGGCAGGGGCGAATTTGAACGTTGCGTTGGAAGGGTGGGGAATTTGAACCGGATTTGTCTCTTGTTCTGACGTAATACGCCCGTGAGTTTTTTCGGTTTTTGCAGGGTTGACGGATTTACAAGATAGAATTTCCCCTTTGTTAGTGAATAACTCTTTCAAAAGGGTCTTTAAAGGAAGTTTGAAGGCGTCATTACGGCAAATCTCTCCCTGAAAAGTGTGTAAAGTGTTTGATTAAAGACGAAATTTGTCTTTGAAGAGAGGTAGTTCAGTACTAATTGGTGGGGTATTTGAACGGCTTTTTTGTCCCGAGGGGAGGGAATTTGAACAAGCCAATCTTCAAAAGTTCAAATGCCCGGGGGTTTGCCCGGGGGTGATGTTGAACTTTCGAATTGATCGGCGCATAAGTCCTGTGGCAATTAAGTCTCCGCGATGGGCGCTTGGTTATAGTTATCAAGGGGCAATGTTTGGAGTCGCGGCGCTGCTTGCAAAGGTTTCTGTTGCTTTGGTTTCGCGTCAGCACAGAAGGAAGACTGAACGCCTTTATTGCTAGAGTCAATTTTACAGAGGGAAACTACACGTCAATTTTTTAACTAAGCCAACTAAGTACGACAGATGCAACTCTTACAAGTCACGTTGCAATGTGCTTTACTGCGCAAACAAAACTATTTTCGGTGCCAATAAGATGTTTTTTTTTAATTTCGTTGTCTTAAACACGACATACAGCCTTTTTTGGCAAATGAACTTTAACAAATACATATTAAATAGACAAGTGTCGAAGAATTTGTTTCCTAAATGACTCTTTTAGAGAAGCATTACATATGGAAATTTGGAATGAGTTCCCTTTTAACTGTGTACTTCAGTACTGACACAGCGGACGCTGTGTATAAATTTTAAACGTTTGTGTTTTCAGGAAACGACGAGAAAAGAATGTAGACGTGAAGAATATGACATATTATTATTCAACAAATTGTCACTATGCCCATATATGGTAAGGAAGCCCTCAATATCTGTCATCCGTACATGACAGATATCCTGCGATATACGTAAATGACCATATTTGGAAGTTCACTGCAGATTTTCTTTCATTGCTTGTCTGGGGGCCATTTTGAGAAGCGAGGCAGTTTGAGCAGTGTTTTCCGGAAATTTTAACTCCCTGGAAGAAGCTTTCCACGATTAAATGCTCTCAAAAAGTCAACAAGTATTTGCTTCAGCTCACAGAGATATCCAGAGGTTGACTTGGAATTTTCATAGTGAGAACTCAACCAAGAAAATGCTAACGCGAACGAAGCAGCACACTTGCTCATGGAAAGTTGTAAAGTTGAAAAGATTTTGATTCACAGGAGGAGGACTTATTCTCGGTAAGGTAGCAATATTTTTTTTTACTGTTGTCTTGTCATTTCCAAACATGAGTTTGTAAATAATTCTTTTGATGTGAACGGTAGTAAACTTCGATTTCTTGATGTTCTGTTTTGATTTTTATTATGTGTTGCTAGCTTTTAGCGTTTTCATCATAGAACCATAGTTTTTCTCGTTCTGAAAATGGTAGTCGATGAGCATTTGTTGAATAATAAAACAATTATCCTGCTCAATCTTGCGGAATATCCCCTGATTTAGCCAACTCGGCCTCGTCTGCTAAGTATCAGGTGATATTCCGCGCGATTTCGCAGGATAATTGTTAAATGAAACACTTTGTTTCTTTTTGTCGACATCTTGTGCTTTTTTCACCAAAAAAATGAGAAAACACGCAAACATGCCTTGACCACCCGCCACTTATGACGTCATATCTCGTAACCATAACAACCGATTCTCGCCAAATTTTAAGGCGATATGCGTACTCCTAACGGCAGATGCTGATAAAAAATCGTTCTGACGAAAAAACATTGTGGGAGGGGGGATCCCATCCCCGCCCCTTGTGAGCCTTTTTTGCTCGGCAAGCACAAAATATTCTAATAATGACCCGTTTTTTAGTCGATGTTAAGTACCTTTTTTCAAGCATCTGCCCTTTAGGAGATATGCTTTCCTTATGTCCTAGAGGGGGTACAGCCAGAATGATCTTAAGTTACCAAACTGGTGGACTTAAATCCGGGAACGTACCGTACACACTGCAGTAAGAAGATCTAAGAAGGCTGCAGCAGTGGATTCAGCTATAACGGGTCTGCATGCAAAGGACTCTGGAATTAAGCTTGCGATGATGTCAGACGTGGTATGCTACGAAATCAGGATCTAAAACAGCCACGCTAAAATATTTTAGATATTAGACGTAGTGGTTATGTGGTTTATTTGGTAGGGCTCTTTTCATTTTTTGATAACAATATCTTATACTGGGAAACTAATACTAGGCAATTTTCTATATTCTATTAAGGCCCTATATAGGTTTTGTGCTTTAATGCTTTAATGGTGTACTCTTAAAACAGTTTGCACTATACTAGGAGTTTAATTAAATATAACATTAATTAAATAAATAAATATTATACAAGTTAACAGAATAAAATTATCTGCCCGACTATGTCCTAAAATAAATATCAACTCGCTAGATTCTTGTATAGATTATCATAGAGTTGGTACAACTTCTATTACTTTTCAAAACGGCTTAAATATTTTAGGCGTAAAAACTACTAGCTCTGTAACATGCAGCTGTCGCTTTGATAATGTTGAATTATTATTGATCTATCTGTACTGTTAAAAGCGAGGAAGCTTAATAACTATGTCAAACTGTTGTTTTTTTTTATACTAAACCTGTGTGTGGCAAATAAAGGTCAGTGTATACTGACTGACAGGGCAGAACCTCTCTGCCTGTCTTCAGTTTCTGACCAAGAATCGAGGAAAGAAAATATCTTCTCCGGTTTTCAATAAATGCTTTCCGTAGAAACTAGAATTGTTTGGTCGCGATTATCTTGTGCGTACATGGCTACAGCATAGTACGCTTCGCTTTCTTCAGAATTCGAAAAAAGCCTAGTGGCTGCTTAAAGTTCAAGTTACTTGTTAATGCCTGTCGAGACTACTACTCTTTCGACTAGGTACCCCGCTGTCCAACAAAGAAAATATTCCAGTGGTCAGTAAAACAATTAAACCTTGTCAAGGAAAACATCTCGTTCATTGACAAGCGCAAACATAAGTTGTAAAGATAACTCGTTTTGGAAAATTTCTTTCCTTTTTCACATGCATGAGCAAACAAGTTCGCCAAGGAAACTTAAAAGTGCACGTGTTTAAGTAAATAAAGTTTAACTTCAATTCTTATATGACAACGTTCGTCGTAGAATACAAAAAAATTGTTCGTGACCAAAGCGTTGAAATAATAGCACAAAAGGGCACAAAAGTGTTTCCTTGACAATATTTTCCGTGGAAATTATTGTTTACTCGTGCGCACGGCAGCTTGAAATGAGGAAATAAAAAATAAAAACAAAAAGGAAAAGAAAAAACTTCCTCTCTAAAAATATTAGTAAAACAGTAGCAGGCAAGAATTGTAGGTTAGGCAGTATGTATTGTAAGTATTTTATATTTTAATATCGTGGATTGTTCTATAATTTCTATTTAGAAATTAGAAAATATTCTTCACAAAATGTACAAGCTCTAAGGGTACCCCTACTCATATCAATTTTGTGGAAAACCAGTCTTTTTAAGGCTGTAGCCATATGTTAACTAAAAAACTCAAAGGTTCTGGTGGCTACAATTTGTAGGGTAAGCACTATTAGCTGAAACCTTTTTGTCACAGGATTTTCATTGTACTGTTTAGTACGTCGTGCATGGTACAAGCTGACATTGATTCTGTGTTTGAATCGTGCAATGCTTGTTATCATTTAAGTCTTTCATATGCGTAAAGTACAACTCTAGATTACCTTACAAAACTCATTTCTGTACAGTTCATGTCTTTATTTCTTCTCCTTCTTCTTCTTCTTCTTGTTCTTGTTCTTGTTCTTGTTCTTCTTCTTGTTCTTCTTCTTGTTCTTCTTCTTCTTCATCATCATCTTCTTCTTCTTCTTCTTCTTTTTCTTCTTCTTTTTCTTCTTCTTCTTCTTTTCTACTCCTCTTCCTTCTCCTCCTCCTTCAAATGTTTATTCCTGTACAAATGTTTTTCACAGAAAAGTAGAGGAGCGCCTCTTAGGGCGCGTCGTTTCCGTTTGCATCCGAAAACTACCTTCTCTGTGAGACATTATTTCCTTAAGACCGCGGCGATAGTTCTTAAAAAAGCTAAAGCAAATGCATGGATTAACAGCGCTCCACGAATGCACCATAAACAATGCAACAAATGGGATCACCGACCGAAAAGCGCAAACAGGTGGGTCGCCCCAATGCCACAGAAAAATGGTGCAAAACGTAGCCACAAGATGTGGAAGCATACAGAAAATAAAGGCTATTACTATGGCCACCGACAATCGGATAATCTGCCTGTGATGTTGATATCTACAGGAACTAGCACTTACAGACATCATCATTTTCCTTTGACTGTGTCTTCGTTTTAAAGACCACGCTATGGCTGAATAAACGATGATGAGGATACAGATGGGTACGGCGATGATAGCAAGGAAGGTTGCCGTGGTGTATCTCTTTGAGGTTTCGTAATGGTCAAATGCTGGCTCCCAGTTGTACATGCAATAATACTCATTCCCGTCAGGGAACAGTCTCAAAGTGTAAAAATAAGGCGAATGAACAGCAATGGCAATAACCCACGAGCAAAGAATGCAGGTTAGACGCACTTTTGATGTGATGCGTTTTGACTTCAGTGGAAAGGCGACAGCGGCGAACCTGTCCAAGGATATCAACAGAAGGCTTTCCACAGAAACAAGCACAGAAACATCAGGGAGAAAGTAGCACATCTTACACAAGATTTTTCCAAGCATCAACGGACTGTGAACCTTGAAGCCACCCGACCCTGAAATGATCTCGACAATTTTAATCGGCATGATGGTCAACGGAATAAAGAGATCGGACAAGGCCATGTTGACAACGAAGTAATTGATCGACTTGTGCAACTTCTTATTCTTCCAAACGACCAGAGCAATAAGGACATTTCCAACTAAAGAAACCAGGAGAATGACAAAATAGCCCAGGGATTTGAGTACGACTGCCGCTGTGGAGTCGTCCGTGAGGCAGTCTTCGGGGGCGATGTTCATAGGTTCATCAGTGGTAAGTGAACTGTTGGTTTGGTTGACCAAGCTGGAGTTTTCACACATGCTTGTATTCTTTTATGATGAAAGAAGATCGTACCCCAGTGTTGTGTATTACGTCGCAATTAAGCCAACTAAGTCTCCGCGATGGGCGCTTGGTTATACTTATCAAGGGGCAAGGCTTGAAGTCGCGGCTCTGCTTACAAAGGCTTCTGTTGCTTTGGTTTTGCGTCAGCACACAAGCACGACCTAAATGCTTGCCTGTTAGAGTCAATATCTTTATAATTTTACAGAGGGAAACTACACGTCCATTTTTTTATCCAAGCGAACTAATTACGACAGACGAAAACTCCTACCGGTCACGTCTCACTGTGCTTTACTACGCTAACAGAACTATTTTCGGTGCCAGAAAGTATGATGTCTTATAATTTCGATGTCTTTTACACGACATACAGCCTTTTTTTGGCAATTGGACATTAATAAATACAAATTAAATCGACAAGTGTCGAATAATTTGTTTCCTAAATAACTCTTTTAGCCAAGCAAAACGTATGGAAATTTGTAATAAGTTCCCTTTTAACTGTGTACTACGCTAACAGAACTATTTTCGGTGCCAGCAAGTATGATGTCTTATAATTTCGATGTGTTTTACACGACATACAGCCTTTTTTTGGCAAGTGGAGGTTAATAAATACAAATTAAATCGACAAGTGTCGAATAATTTGTTTCCTAAATAACTCTTTCAGCGAAGCAATACGTATGGAAATTTGGAATAAGTTCCCTTTTAACTGTGTACTACAGTGTTGAAACAGCAGATGCTTTGTATAAATTGTTAACTTTTATGTTTTCAGTAAACGACTAGAAAAGAAACGTTAAAGGGCACTTGCATTTCTATTTTTGCCATTGACAATAAGATAAAAGCACTGAGCAAAGATCTGAGACGATCTATGTGCCTTTCAATATCTTATCGCTACGAGACCAACGTTGTTGTTGTTGTTATTATTATTATTATTATTATTATTATTATTATTATTATTATTATTGTTATTATAGCAGAATTCACGTCTGTATGCTAAAAGCTAAACTAGCTACACAGGGCTCATAGCGTAACCTGTGAGCCTTGGAGTAAAAAAATATATATATATAATAACAATTATTATCACTATTATTATTATTATTATTATTATTATTATTATTATTATTATTATTATTATTATTATTATTATTATGATGATGATGATGATGATGATGATGCAGGTAATGTTGAATTATCCACTATCCATGGAAGGCGGAGTTTGGCCTGATTATGTCGCTGGTGTCTAATAATCATCAGAAAAGAGCGGATTTTTTTTTTATATTTTCAGCTCGGAGGAGGTATATATTCGTGGGATGCGATGGTAAAAATAAAGAAACAAGCGGCAACAAAATGGATAAGGACGAGTGATCTGAAGATAATAAAAATATGTTTTTTCGTGGGCATTAGTTCAGCATATTACTACGTGCACTTTTTATTTATATTTTTACTTAGAACACTGATATGCTGTTTTAAAAGAAGAAGTCTTCACTGTTATTCCAAACAGATGATGAGATAGCTTTTTTAGCTGATAACAATGTTTCGTTTCTTAAGTAATTATTTCTGTAAGGTACATATGGCAGTATAACTTTTAAGCTTAAGTTTTTTGGCGAACCACTAACTGGAATTTCAACTCCCTCTTAAAGAACATCAGTCTTTAAACTGAAAAGTCTTTCAAAATTAATTTTACAGGGGTAAGTTCTAAGAATTGGAGTGCGCTTTTGTGGGGCATTATTTGCCTTGGAACTGCAATTTGATACGCTCGGCAAAATTCGCGTGCCCTTGGCGCTCCAGCTGTCTTTTAATTGGACCAAATTTAAATGTATATTTACGAAGATATGTTTCAGCAATTTGCCAATGACATGGAGACGTGGGGGTGACGCCCCACTTGCCTCCCGCCAGTCTGGCTCCGGAAGTTTGATATGCACCAGGTGCTATTTGTGGATTGCGTTTGTCGTTGGTTCAGTTTTGGCTTTGCCTTCGACGTCTTGTTTTTGGGTGGCTTTCTCCACAAAAGCCATCGAACAATTCGAAACTTCAATATGATCAGGACTCAGTGGAGCCATCAAATAGTACCAGGTGCTATTTGTGGGTTGCGTTTGTCGTTGGTTTAGTTTTGGCTTTGCCTTCGACGTTTTGTTTCGTTCGCTTTTTTTTTTCTTTTTTTTTTCCTTTCTTTCTTTTGCTTTTGCGTCTTGTTTTTTTTTTCTTTTCTTTTTTTTTGTCTTTTTTTTTCTGCGGGTTCTCCTATATATATTGGCACTCTCCACAAAAGTCAGCAAACAGTTCGAGACTTTAATTGGTTCAGGAGTCTGTGGAGCCATAGGGCTGTCATTCTTAGGAAAGCCATTTGGCTTTCCATTTAGCCAAACGTTTCGGTTTGAGATTCCGGAAATTTTCCGTGTCAAATAGAAAGGCTTTTTCCATCCAAAGAAAAAGAATTCTGGCCGCCTTTCAGCGGTCGTCTTACCTTGATCACACTTGGAGCCCATTTTTCCCATGGGATACGTGCCTGTCACGGGATCTCATGTGACGCCTTCATTCCACTGGCACCGCTGACTGCATCCTAGACTAAAAGTACCGTCGGTGCATACTAATTGCAAAACGGAATTTTAAAAAAAATACTTGTTAGAATACTTTTTACAGCTCACCATTATACGTAAACTCTAAACCCACTACAATTCTGTATAGTCACTAATGTGCTATGATGCTATTTGTTTAAGGCTAATTTACACGCTGCGATTTGTCGGCCCGATTTGTCGGCCACGATAAATCGGGAAGCGAATCGGTTTATGTACAACGCAAGCACTGCACGTGCATTTTTTTATAGTCAAAACTTTTTTATAAAACGTTTTTATAAAACGTTATACCGCAGATATAATTTGTTTTGCGCCAATTCTTTTGCAGGTTGCGTTTTCCTTCTTAAAATCGGGCCCAACACGCCAAAATCTGTGAAGCAGTCACAGATTTTTCTGAATCGGCCGACTTGTCGGGTTGGAGTCGCGCGCGTCGGATCGTCATTCACACGCGCCGATTCGCTCCCCGATTTGTCGTGGCCGACAAATCGGCCCGACAAATCGCAGCGTGTAAATTAGCCTTTACTTATATATTCCACTTAAAATATTAAGTTTCCCGAGATTCATTACGTAGAGCCAGGGAGTCACATCTGATAGATAAAGCCCTAACTCGAAAACCTAATGGAATGGAAACTGATAATCCTCTATTTTTCTTCGTGTGTGTGTGTGTGTTTTTTTAATAATTTTTTATACACTTTCGTAGCACTGTACATTATTTCTCACCAATCCAGGTAGGTCTGGCTTACCGAAATATTGTAGTCCTTGGACTTTTTTTGGCATTAAAAGCAATAATTTAAAAGTCGTTGGTATCCGAGATTAAAACACTGAGAAATGTGAGGACGATTATGTTGAGTCACACTTCAAAGGTTTAAAACAAAACTTTATCCTCTCTTGGTTTAAAATAAATAACTAAATTAAGGTTACTGTATTGTTGTACCTTTGTCCTTGACATGCCTAAAACCGCCCAATTTATAAATCATTCGTTCTTTCTTCTATATTTTTCATGATAGATAAAAATTTAACTTTAACCTTAACTTTACATTAATATATTATAATACTATAATAATATAATAGTAATAGTATACGTAGTAACTACGGGGAGAGCAGTATTTATGTAAATTTCATTTAATGTTGTTGAATAACTTTTTGTTGTTGTTTGGGCTAGGTTTTCAGAACAGCAGAATTTAAATCTGATTATTAATAAATAAATTTAGCCAAGCCTAAAAGCGGAGCTCCCACGGAATAAGCTGGTGTTCGTTTCTCAAGATTAAAGCAATTATTCAAACCAAATGACGTGGTCCATAATTACGAAACACGTAATAGACATAAAATCATCTAGGCTAGGGCAGTATTCTCTGTCATTTCATGGTCCAAAAATATGGAACGGCATTGACAAAAAGACAAAAGATATAAAGTCAATTTTCTCTTTTAAAAAATGTATTAAACAAAAATTTCTTTCACAGCAGGGCAATGATGATAGTGACAAGTAATTCTCTTGTGATCAAATTTTTTGCACTCTTTGTTGCTTCTACAATGTATTCAGAATATTATTATTGTTATCATTCAATTAATTTGTAAAACAAGCATTCAACATATAGTTATGTAATGGCCGTTTGAGGGGGTCTACTATTTCAAGCAGTTCTGCCTTCCTGTAGACTCTTCATCACTTTTGATTTCAAAAGCTTGTCACTGAGATTATCTATGATACGTTATTGTATTAAAAGTGGTGGAAACAATAAAGTTGAAAGTTTTCGGTCCCAACTATATTTCGGGGCTTTTTTTTTTCAAAAAGTGTTTCTCAAAAAGCCCAAAAGTGTTCCGCATTGTCCTCCAATACTTTGGGGATCCGAGCTCGAGAGGTACTTCTAGAGGCTGAGCATCGCTTGATGTAACATTTTTCGGCCATCAAACTAAATTAAAATTTTGTGAGCCATCTTGCTTGGTGTTTGCAATAAGTCAAGGCTTGTCAAATCTCCTTAGATTATTGGCTGTTCGCTTGAATGAACTTGAAACGGCGTTCATTTTAATACAACAACAAAATATAACTTACTCTGAAGTATTAAAACGGTTCATCATTTTGGGTTTTCCTCGTGTTCGGATGTTAACAAATAACACGAACTGCCACTATTAGTCTAGTCAAAAATTTATTCTGGCATTTTACTGAGATTACCCCAAAGAAAGGATTTTGGGAGCTTCCAAGCACTTGTATTAAATATTATCAAAGAAATGTCTGGGAAGTTTGGAAAGGGAGAAATTTGGGCACTTTGAGGAACACACAAAACCGTTTTCGGAAGCTTATCGGATAAAATAGTGTTAAACCAAAAACCGCTTCACTTATAGTTAGTTAAATAACTTTTATATTTTGTTCTCCAACTAGAGACTATCGAGACTCCTGAAAACAAACTAACATCAAACATGCTTAAACTATGGCATAAGTTGTCTTAAGCTTAAATAAATTTGGGCGCTTTGAGAAACGCGCAAAACTGTTTTCGAAAGCTTTTCGGATAAAATAACTTTAAACCGACAACTGCTTCGCTTAAAAGATTATTACTATTGAAAACTTCTAGAACAAGAAAAGCGACAATTGCACCAAGATATGGACCCGACAGTCAAAATTGAAAACAATTGTTCGCCGACATCTCACCGAAGTGCTGTTTGTGCTGTTATGTTGTCTACCGTGTTTTGACCTACTGTTATGAATAAACAAACACAAAATGATGGAGAGAAAAATCATTTTTGCAAAAGTTTATTCGAAAACCCGTAAGTCTATACTTAAATTCGCGTTACACTTTCTGAATCGTGATGTCCAAATATTCAAGACTACATTGTACAGTCTGATATCTGAGCGCGTTTTCTAACTTTAAGTCAACGCCGACATAAATAAAAAGTAAATGACACATTTCTAATGACATAAAGTAAATATCCATTTCAAACGTGATTTCTTTGACCGTAATGCTCATAATCATGTACCTTAAACCCTTTAAAACTTCACTTACTCGGTTGTGTTTCAGAACAGGACAAGCTCTCCGCCGTGGAACAAAGATGAAGTCCTTTGAGGGCAGCTTTCGTAACTTGAACTTTTCGCCTTCCCATGAGGAACTTAGGCCATGAAAAAAAATCGCAGCATGTACTCATTACAACTGTTATTTTACGCCAATCATTTCTGTCAGCAATGAAGAGAATTATATCAACACGTACGGTCGGTATGTGTCCTTGCAGTTATTTTTAAAACAGCATGACATACATTACTATTATAAGAAAAGCGATCACGTCGTGAAGCAAAAATTATTACAGGAAAGAACGAGTGCAGTCAGCGAAAGTCCGGGAATTTTAAGGCAGGTATGTCTGATTTTCGGGTAACCTCCTTTTGGCTCTGTCGAATGTTAGCAATGTTAGTCGCACGTTTTGTCACCATAAGCCAGGAAACGAAACCTAAAATAGGACCAGAGAATTATTCGGTCTTGTCACGCCGTTTGTAGTGCTGGTCGTTTCAGTTTTATGATATATTTTCTTTGCTAGACCGCCACCATAGTCCTTTATGACAATCAAAACCGGTTGATGCGCGCAATTGCGATTTTAGTAGATTTTCCTGGGCAGGCTGTCAAATCATAATTTTGTGTGAGAATTATCTGGCGGGAATTTATCTCAACATTACGTAAACCTGCAAATTCTCCTCGATGCCTCTTAGAACTGCCCATAATTATCTTTACTAAGTTATATTGATTTGTATGTAGGTTGAGCAAGAACCCGACATCGATCAATTTTTAGACTAAGGCTATAGATTTTTATGTGAAGAAATGTATGTTAGAGGACGCATGGGATGTGGCGCTTTCACGACTCCGATTATAATTTATTCGAGCTACACTGGTATCGTGTGTTAACATTACCCAGCTTCATTGCGTTTTCCTTTTGATATTTTATTTACTGTATTTCAAGTATAGAAGGTTTCCAACCTAAATGCTGTAGCGAAATCTTGGGTAATGCCAGTTTTTCTTCAAAACATATATGGCATTTGTGTCTTGCGTGTAACGCAATGCTGGCCGGAAATATGAGGTTTTGAAAATCGCGCGCGTCTTCAATAACGACGACCGATCCACGAAACTTTGGAATCGAGACAAAAAGAGACAAGAGACCTTTGGTAAGTATCAGCAAGAGACAATAAACGATTTTGTACACACCTTGAGGCGAAATATTAGCATCGCGCTCTAGCTTTATTCTGATTTCCTTAGATAATACGCTGTACCTGGAAACTTGATCGCTATCATAGCGCTGTAGTTTATCCTGTTTTCCTTGGGTAGAATATACCTGGAAGCGAAATGCCTAACATCGCACTTTAGCTAATATTCTGTCTTCCTTGGGTAGCAGATACCTGGAATCGGAATGACTAACATCGCTTTTTAGCTTATTCTGTCTTCCTTGGGTAGCAGATACCTGGAATCGGAATGTCTAACATCGCTTTTTAGCTTATTCTGTCTTCCCTGGGTAGCAGATACCTGGAAGCGGAATGTCTAACATCGCGCTTTAGCTTATTCTGTCTTCCTTGGGTAGCAGATACCTGGAAGCGGAATGTCTAACATCGCTTTTTAGCTTATTCTGTCTTCCCTGGGTAGCAGATACCTGGAAGCAGAATGTCTAGCATCGCGCTTTAGCTTATTCTGTCTTCCTTGGGTAGCAAATACCTGGAGGCGGAATGTCTAACATCGCGCTTTAGCTTATTCTGTCTTCCCTGGGTAGCAGATACCTGGAAGCGGAATGTCTAACATCGCGCTTTAGCTTATTCTGTCTTCCCTGGGTAGCAGATACCTGGAAGCGGAATGTCTAACATCGCGCTTTAGCTTATTCTGTTTTCCTTGGGTAGCAGATACCTGGAAGGGGAATGTCTAACATCGCTTTTTAGCTTATTCTGCTTTCCCTGGGTAGCAGATACCTGGAAGCGGAATTTCTAACATCGCTTTTTAGCTAACACTATCGGCTTTTGGTATATTTATGTAAATTTCCCTTCAGTTATCGTATGCGCTACAATAGTTGAAGTTTTATTCTTTTAATTCACTACAGAAGGAAAAATTCATAGCAATAATTTAGGTCATTCTTACGAAAGGACTTTTACTTTTTCCATTTAGATATCTCTTTTTTGATATAAAGACATTATCGCTGTTTGAAAGGAAGTAAGACATAAAGTAGCTGAGAATTAAAGGTGTATTGATCGTTTTCAAACCGAAATGATTCTTACCGCGCCGTTATTTTTGGTGGTATTGCCCGCGCGCGCGAAGCCAATTGTCGGTTGAGCCCGGCCAACTCGCGCGAATCCTAACCGCCTTTTTTAGCAGGACTCTATCATGTTCCGCTGAAATTAATTTTTCTTCGTCTGTTCATGTGGTTTTCCTTCTTATAGGTCGTCAAAAATGTCAATTTAAACCAATTCCACCGGACACGGTTAACGCCTTAGGTGTCAACCGCAGTGTCTGATGTTACCGCTTTTATTGTATGCAAATTAGGCTACCGGGAGATTCAATCTCCCGGTAACCTCATTTGCATACTTTTTTTCTGTGGCTTAAGCTCCTCATGGCCAGTATTCTTTTGAACTTTTTCTTTCCATTTATAGATATTAAATTTTTTTTCTCACGTTTAAAACTTCATTACTCAAAAAATCGTCTTGCTACATAAACTTAAGCTTTTTAAAGAAACCTCTTTTTCAAAAGCGACGATGGTCATGCGATTTCTCGCCAAGAAAAACACCGGTTGCCCAAAAGCACCGCGCAATTTCCCGCCAAGAAAAGATGGCATTCTCCACCCCCGTCGGGTTGCCTTAGGGCTCCCCTCCCCCTCCCCCAGAGTCTGTACAGGCGGGCGTACGCTGACGTCACAACCAAAATTTCTCGGATCGAGAGGGACTAGATTTGTTCACCAACGGTGCTCTGCGAGCTCCGCTATTATTTATATCTTTTTAAAATTAAAGTGCCACTGGAACCAGAATTTTGTTATTCCATGTTTTTACATTTTCGAACATAGTTTGTGGTTCTTAGTAACTATGCCAAGTTTCAACTCATTACGTCAACTAGAAGTCGCTTTGTTCGGACGGTTTTTCTCGGGATTTTGCGGCCGCCATTACTGGCCCTTGTTCCGGAAGCTGGCTTGCGAATGAGCTTCAAACCTAGTGCCTTCACATGGTTACTTGCCACGGGAAATTAAACTGTCCTCGAGGAAAGATTTCTTGCCAACTGTTTGTTGCACGACTTTGAAATCTTCCTTGCTGCAGCAGTTATGAGAGGTAGTACTTGTGTTGTACAATGCTACAACAATAGAGAGTTTTAGATTCGAGTTTACCGCGAACCTCTAACCGCTGGAGGTCACGTGACAGGTCTTTCGCGTCACGTTTGAGGCTGACTACGTGCGTTTTCAACGTGAGGAGGTAGGTTTTCACGTATGTCATTTACCTGAAAGCTTTTAGCGTATGATTCTTGTTTTATTCCACGTAATGATACAACAATCTTATGGAGCAAGTCTTTATCCATTAACTGAGGCAGAAATTTGGGCGAAATGCTAAATTTGCTAAATCCTATTGCGTCTTGAAAACAGGTGCCATTCGTGGCTGCTGATTCAAAATGGCGGCAGTAAATTTGCAAGAAGAACTAATGTAAGAATTTATAGCTTTTTGATGCTAGATAACCCCCTGTTACCGTAAATTTCTTTTATTTTCACTGATTGATATTTCTTCTATTTCTAAATGGAAAATAAACCTAGAATGGCTCCATTTCGTTGGCCAGAGGCTCGACACGAGTTGGCTCTTGCCAAGGAAGTAGCCCAACACAACCCCGAGAAGCCTGATGAGTGGGAAGCAGTAGCTAGGAGACTCAGCAAAGCTTTTTCTACAGATTCAAATACTGTTGAGCTTAAGGGAAGAGGCTGCCGCGAAAAAATGGATCGGATATTAACCAAATACAAAGAAGAAGACATGAAAGGTTTAAAGAGGTAAGTTTGCTGTTGGTTGGCTTGTTTGTACTGTCTCACAACTGAGTAAAATGTTCAACCCTCTGTTTTTATTAGTCACAATTACAAATATACAACAAGTCCATGTGTTTGTTTCTGGTATTGGTTTCCTTTTTAATAATCTTGCTCTTTTGATGCTTAAATGGTAAAATTTATTTAAAATTTATCTATCACGAAACTTAATTTTCATCCAAAACATGATTTATGGCCTTCAGATTTGTTTAAGCTTATAATTTGATAGTGCCATGTACTATAAAACGAAATTGAAGTTTAGACTCTGGCTTACATGTTTTCACGCTATCGCTTAACTTGATTCAAAGCAAATCCAACCCTTTATTATAATTTTACAACTTACAATTTTTAAAATTTTCCTGATGAGCTCCTGCCTCCTCATTTAGTTTTTATACAACACTGGCTTAGCATTTATCTCAAGATTTTTAATTCTGTCCTTTACTTTGGATTTGTGATACCTGGTTTGTAGTGGGATTTGGGATTGGGGAGGTCTTGGATACAAGTGCAGGCATATCAAACAGTGATGTCATCAAATAGTGATGTCAGAACAGGCTGGCGATTGCC
>OZ034967.1:5177500-5202500 GCA_964030785.1 Siderastrea siderea
ATGACAAAATTGTATTTCTCTTAAATAGCATTTATTGACGCTTTCACTTGTAAAATATTAGGTTACTTCATTCACGAAGCTTTTGCATTAAGAGATGGATCAATAGGTACAGAAATTGTAAATTAATCGATTTCGCAACTTTTTTCTTTCTCTTTTCTATGTGCAATGGCGTTGTTCGAGATAAAGGCTTTAATAGATCGGATTGTCGGTGCGTGGAAATTGAAGTTGGGAAAAAATATCACACGCCACTATTTCCCTAAGGGTTTAACAACGTTATTTCTTTTAACTGTCATAGCAATCTTAGTAAATGAACTACTAAGAAAAATGATTAAATATCAAGTTATTATTTTTACGCAGCGAATAAGGCAAGCGAAAGCCTCGTTTCCTCGGCGGTCCGCATGTTGTTGTTGAGCAGCGAAAATTTTTCCTTGTGGCTTTTAATTTTGACTACAAATATTTAGATTCCGGTCACACGAGGCCTCCAGTTCTTGAAAAAAGGTTTTGATTATTTCACTTCTTTTGGCTTAGAAAAAGAATTCCACAAAAACTGTTTAAAATATTTAGCAGCGCCAGCTGCCTGCCAGCTGACTGCAACAATTACAGTTTTTCAAGAAAGTTTCCCAGACTATGCCAAGAATGGCCAAAAATCTCAATGCTTTTTTATAATGTATAATGAACAGAAACAACGGCAGACAAAGTATAGCTTCTTTTATTTTCTCCAACACCAACAACAACATCGATAGACCCATGGTTGAGAATTCGCGAGCATCAAAGTCTAAAGTTTATATAGGTGTTTTGTCTAAATTTCCACAGCCTAAAAGACCAATTCTTCGAATAGCCATGTCTATTTTGCTACAGGTTTATTCAGTGGATAAAAGTTACACAACCTACTTTGCAATGGACAACTTTATCCGCTGGGTATCGGCTGAACAGCTGGCTTGATAGCGCTATCCAAGCTTTGAACAACCGAGATGAAGCAAGCGATAAATTTTATCCCCCAGACAGCGTCTTAGCCGTTGAAAAAGAGTTATCCACTTTTTGAGCAACTGGGGCCTGAACTACAATCATTGTATAAGCATATTTCGCTTATGTTTTGAACTCCCGCCAAATAACTCAAATAATATGGCGAGAAAAGAAACTTTAAACAGTTCGTTGAAAAGATTATTAGTTGAAAGCTCACATCAGTTCTTTCATCATACGGTAAGAAAAACTCTTCATTTGCCGAATGAAACGAATCCTCAGATGCTTCGAATCGTAGAAATACTCTTCGGAGGTTACGCAGTCGACGGTAGACATCTTCAGTCAAAACACAAGGAAACGCGACTGAGGTGACCCTCTGACGTCACGAGCTATTAAATTGCGCAATCACCAAGGAACACATTTCCAGTAATGGCGGACACATTTTACGCGACTTTGGAGCTAAAAAATACTAGGATGGAAGGTTTGTTGTTCAGTTTTCTGGGGAAATATGAACAAAACGCGATATTCTGCGACAGAATTTGGCCGAAATAAACCTATGAATTTTTGTCTCAGTGGCACTTTAATCGTCAAGGCGTATGATAGCATGTGTTGTCAGGATGGCCGAGCGGTCTAAGGCGCCAGACTCAAGGTGAAAATCCTTCGCCATTTGATTGGTGACGGGTGTTCTGGTCTCCAGATGGAGGCGTGGGTTCGAATCCCACTCCTGACACAGATCTTCTTTTTCGCGTGTAATAAACTATTTTAAAACTTTACACGCTTTGTGCATTTGATAGTTTTAATACTAGTAATATTTCATATTTTAACATTTATTTTCGACATTTTCATGAAGAAAATCTTACAGTTCTGAGGCCGTGTCCTTTGTAATTAAGTATGTTTTCAATGGATCAGCCATGCGCAGTCCTGGCTTAATTCAGTTTAGTGCGTACGTTGTTGAAAGCCAATAAATTCTTTTGAAGATGAACACGAAAGTAAATTTTATATTATGTGAACGAGGCAATACCATATGAAGCAGGCAGCTACAAGGCCTTAAAGCTACGAAGTCCGTCATTTATTTGGGCTTACGTTCTACCTGCAATTGTAACCTTAGTACTACTAATCGCTTTTCAGTCTTGCAGAAGGTCTAGTTGTACATCAGTTTGTTGTCTTACCTTTCTGACATTTTGGCCCTGTCAGTCCTGCAGGACACATGACGTCACACGTCCATGTACATGATCACAAGAACCAGCGCATCGGCAGTTTTGTTTTGTTCACAATCTTTGCCGTAGGTCCCCTGGGCACACTCTAGTGAAGGAAATATCACAAGTATCGCAAGTCTTTTCGATACAACGTTTATTCGATTTAAGTCCTTAGACACAAGACTAAAATCGTTTCAAAACATTCACCATCAACCCTCAGCAGTCTATTTAAGTCGTTTCGATACATGTTTTTAGATTTGTATGGAAAAGGCAACTTCAAGTCCACTGTGTTCAAGCATCAGTGACGTCACCTGATCTGCCTTCAAGCAAACTTTTTCACTAATCATTTTAGTGTACTAGAACACAATCAAACGCAGCCGAACTCAGACAACACTTACTCTAGCGTTTAATAACGTTCTTTAAAGTTCCATACATTTGCTCTTACTTTGACCTCCCTACAACGGCCACCCCTCGGCAACGGCAACGGCCAGTAAAACGTGTCCTCAACTTCGCAAATAACCTCTCCATAACGGCCACAAAACACCACAGTAATGCTGTTGGGCTAAGCAGAGGTTACGAAACTTGATACGTGCAGTGTCGGGTACTTGGACTCATGCACACGTTGAGGATAAAGAAAAGATTCTGATTGCGAGTGGTCTGCAGATCAATATTTTTTCAAACGGCACCTCTTTTGAACATTTTTTTTTTCATTCGTCTTCTAGTGAAAAGTCGTGTTTAAAGACTTAGTTTTAGTACAGTGCAAACTTTGTTAACACTAAATGAGTTGTTTGTATTGTACTTGTGCTTTTATTTCCACAAAGAAAGGGGGAATCGCCCAGACGGACGACGTACATAGTCGACACCGGTTCAAGTTCACTCTCAGACAAGAAGGAATTATTTCAATTATTGGCTTTGTTTTCTCGGCATTTTCGCTAAAGACCTTTCGCACTTCTTTCGAGTTGCAATGTCATGACTAATAACACTGATTATTTTAAGGTTAGATACAAGCAATTAGAATAATATCACGACTGTTAAATGAATTCTCGAGTGGTGTCATATTACATCCCTACCTCCCTATAACGGCCACCTCTCTACAGCGGCCAGTAAACTCTGTCCCTTGGGTGGCCGTTGTAGAGAGGTTCGACTGTAGTTTGGTTTTTTGCATGGGAACACACGTTTAAAATCGACTGAAGGTATGTTTCCAACTGAAAGACTAACCTCTTAAGGTATTGAAGCGACTTAGTCCATATCGAAGCGATTTCTATCGAATAACTTTGTATCGGAAATGACAGTAAGTACTACTAAAAGAGTGACCCCCCGATCTGTCACATCCACTCCCTAAATCGTTAACAAAATGAATGGCAATAAGGTCGAATAGGATGCATTTGCAATCCTGCCCTAAATGAAACTCGACTTGGTTTAGTTTTTTTTTTTTTTTTAACCAATCAACCTGGCGTAAGGTCATCGCCTCTAGCGCTTGCCGTTTTTTTTCCCCTAATTATCCTGGCGTTGAATCATTCTTCATTTTAAAGTATCACCTACTGTTTGTATAGCCTGCGTAGCCGGCGGGATCGTTCGCGCGCGCAAAGTTTGGCTTGGTAGAGGAGAAGAAGCCGCGCGGTGAATGGGGAGGAGACGCTCACAGTGGCACCTTTCTGTGTTACCAGCGTTACATTTGCACTTCTTCTTGCACGCCACTCCGAAGGTTCCGGAGGGGCACTCTGCAAAGACAATTGATTGGCTTTTACCCCGATCGAATGCGAAAGTTTTTGATGGATACCGGCTCCAAGGGATTAAAATCAAAACCTTTCTCCTTTTTCTGATTATTTAAATGTCAAAAAAAAAAACATTTTCTGCATCTGCATGCCATAAAAGACAGTTTGCGAACATTGCCATTAGTAACATTAACATTAGTAGTTGAGTCTTAGCAGAAACTCATCAGGAGCTGAAACGTGTAACTCGCGTTCAATGCTCGTGAATATTCATATTTTTTCTAAGTACCATATTTGGAAACCCCTCGCTCCAGTCCATGCACAAGTTATGACCTGAAAATGGCGATTGAGCTTACTGAAGATGAGCTTACTGAAGTGGTATTTTTTCGGCAGGATGCAGCGGTTCTAATTTCGCTTCCCGGCATCGCAATTTGAAATTATAAGCAATACGAATGCGCAGTTGATTCAAAACTCAGTCACGTGACTGAAAGAAAAAAGCGCCAAAACCTTGAGAAGTGTTGCAGCGTTTCTTTTAAAGTTGAATGGATCAATGAAACTGCTCCACAGTGAACGTCCGAGAATAATCTTTCGAAAAAGTCTTCCAACTATTGGCTTTAAAATGTGGTACAGGTTTGGTGTTTCCTGAAAAATTGTTGTATTCATTGTCCAAAGTGGATTGAAGCTGTATGATTTCAGCATAGCAGATGGAGAGTTGAACACAGTGGTTCCAGGTTCAGAGGCTGCGGACTGAATGTGCATGGGAAAACAACAATAAATCAAACAACTGGGAAAGTTATCATTCAACTTATTTTGCATTACATTCTCTTTATCTGAACATTTGGAGCTGCTTGAACTCAGAGCTACATCGACTGCAGGTAAAACGATGTTAATTTGTGTAGTAAACTTTGCATGGACCACCGTAACAAAATAAAAGTACCGGATCCTGTAGTAAAGGATCTAACCAGCAAAAAATAAAGAACCAAATACGATAACAAAACAATGCTGATTCAACGGTAGGGAAACTGTATATTTACCAATATTTCAAAAGGCACAGCCTTTCTTCTTCAGGGTCTTACAGAGAATGACTCTAAAGGCAAAAACGTTACAGTTTAAACTAAGGGTATAAAATATGATACTAAAATAACAATTAAAGCAGCTTGTATTACAACGTTTAAAAACTGGTGTAAACGATAAAAACGTTACGATTTGAAATTTATATTTAAAGAAGCTAATATTACAACGCTAAAAAAGCTGGCGAAAAAACTAAAAACGTTACGATTTAAAATTTGAAAAATACAAAACATAAGTAGGACACGTGATACTATAATAACATAAGCTTAAAGTGCAACCAGCATTAACAATAACAACAATTTATAACACTAGTGAATCAAGAAAGCAATTATTTTAAAGGACATTGACGAGAATTATAAGCACGAGAGTTTGTTAGTATCGGTTCAACTGAGATTATCTTACCTATCATTTTTCTCGCGTCAACGTGCAAGCAATTTCCTCAGATCCCAGCGCGAGCGGAAATGTACAAATTATGTAAATCAACCGGCCCTCGCTTAACTCGCGACTCGAGGCTTCGCCGCTCATCGCTCACACTTCGATCTTCTTGCGGCCTTTTTTCGCACAAAAATGGTAATAAAAGAATTAAGAAAGAGACTGCTTGTCCTCTACTTCAACGGAGGATATGAACAAGGGATCTCTGCACAGTAATGTTTTGTTATGCTCGAGTGATTTGATATGACTCAAGATAAAATTCTCATAGCGAGGCACGTTCATAGTCTAGAATAAGGAATAATGGCAATGGTTTGTTATTGTGGAGAAAGCACGTTCGGTTCTGCTGAAGAAGGACTTTCTATAAATACGGTCTTTAATTTTAAACCCTCCGCTGTTTTGGGCACCGCTTACATGTAACTATTTAGCGCTTACCGTGAAGCCAACTTGAATAATTCGCGAAGGTAATAATTTTCTGCGTACCGCGTATCGCGGTTATTCTGTGGTTAATCGGCCGTTGAAGCATTGGAAATACACAAAAAGCTATCGTTTGATCGGATACTAAAGTTGTTCATTCATTCATACCTTCTTCTGCGACAACAAATCTTTGCTTAAAATGCATCGAGCGTGGTATCGAGTGCTTGGAAGGTTGCCGCTTTGTTCGCTATTGCTTTACAAAATCCGCTCATTTCGTCCCTTCGCCTCTGGTCGCTCGTCGTCAAAAAATGCTGTATTTTTGTAGTGATACGTCTTGTGATTCGTTTCTTTGGTTACTATGTCTCGGAGCAATACGAACGGTCGACAGTTTTCTGTACATCTTCGAGAGCTCAAGACTGAGAAATATAGCTCCGATAGAGATAGCGCGAGACTGCGGGTTCTTGATTTGACGTCACAAGGTGTCTAGTCCCATGCCCTTACTGCTCCACCCTGAACTAAAATGGTGTCTATTTTCGGCTGATTTCCGTACTTCAACCGCGCACAGAAAATCAGGGATTAAACCAAATCAAAAACTTTTTGTGACGAAATGCTTTAAATCATAACAGGATTTATTTGACGGGAAAAAAATTTTAGGGTTAGGTGCACTTTAAGTGATAGGGATAACGTACCACGTTAAACCACAGGCAGCCCCAGCTCACGCCTCGAGAAAGGGAGGAATTTATAAATTATTTACGGTTCTCGAGCCGGGACGTGACCTTCGAGAGAGACCGGTATTGGGTTACAAGCGGCCATTAACAATTTGAGACTTTATATGGGGAATAAAATATCGTCGATTTCGAACGTGAAATAAAACTCAATTTCAACACTTTTTTAGTGAAATGAATAAAACTAACTTACCTCTTGCGTCTTTGGGTGTTTGTTGGGCTTATTTCATCGTTTTGGGCTTTCTTTGTCATGACTGTCACTACCTGTCACTACCTTCGTCAAGGCACCACACTGTTTTAGGCCGGAGATTCGAACTTGTCGACTCGAAGGCGGTTTGTGGCCCGAAAATCCACCCTGTCGCAGATTTTTGCGGCTAGAGGTAAAGCTCTATGATCTCCGCACCTTGTAAAATGTTCGTTCGCCAAATATCCCCGCGCATTTTCCTGAAAATGAGCATTTTCTCACTCCGTGTCCAAAATCCCTTCTTTCGGCGAACGCTAATGATTTTGAAAATCGACACGAGGCTTGGGTCCGAGATCAATTTTCTCTCGACCGAGGGTGGTACAGAAGAATTGAATCAAGCGTAAATCCAGTTAAAAAGGACACAGGAGACACTGCATCAGTTGGTTTAACGTTGTGTAACACATTTTTTAGGTTTTTATCGCACTGATTTGGTATATACTAAAACTATTATTGTCGTCAGTAGCTGTACATGAATTGACTTTACCACCCTCGGTCGAGAGAAAATTGACCGTTAAAAATCGTTAATTTTAATCTTTCATTACAAATCATTTTCTTTTAAACTTACCTCCTTCTTAAGAGTAGATATCCAAATTTTGTTGCTTTGAGGCAAATTTAAGCTTAAAAGAATAGGAAATCCAAGGAAACATGTGTTGAACATTTGAAATTTGTGGCGCCGGAATATTCAACCGTTTTCTCTGAGCCCGCAGTGATAAGGCTGCTGAGTAAAGCGGCTCATTCATTACCAGTCTCTCCTCACATATTCAGGATTCGAAAATGGCTGCTGCTCCCGGTCGTGTCTAAAAGTACACACGAGTGACCACGAGTGACCACGAGTGACCACGAATGACCACGAGTGACCACGAGTGACCACGAGTGACCACGAGTGACCACGAGTTGACCATTTTGTTGACGGCATGATGACGTCAGCATTACACATCATTTTTATCAAATAATCACTATTTAACGGCAAACGGACCGTTTCTTCAGACCTTAGCAGCGGAAATCGACATTTACACCATGTCTGAATGGGGAGGGGGCCTAGGGGACAGACAGGGAGGGGGAGGGGGGGGGAGAAACCTCCCGCCACCTGCACCCTCTAATCTCGGTTGCCGCCACTTTTCTCTCACTTTCCGCACACTTTAAGCAACGCTTCCTGCGCTTCCGCTTCCCGTCCACTTCCCGCCCTCTTTTCTACCCAGGCTGCAAGCTCTGTCCACCTCCCTTCCCACCCCCACTTCCGAAGGGCGAAAAAAGAAAGAAAGAAAGGTAAAATGAGAAATAATAATATAGGAGTGGATATGCATCAAAATAGTTAGCAAAGGTCATTGTGACGTCATCATTACATCATTTTATCAAGCTATTAATGTTTAGCCTCGAATTGATCGTTTGTGGAGAATTAATTAAATAGAAAGAATACCTTACATTTTCCAAGACCACAAGTGAATGCATGATTGAAAGAAAGAAAGAAAGAAAGAAGATGGAAATCACGAATACAAAAATAAAAATAAAAACGTTTTCTGTGAAAGTACGCAGGAAATATTTTAGCGAGAACTTTTCCACCAAAAAAAAAACCAGCATGGAGAAAAACAGGGAGTGACAATTTCAACCATCGTTAATGATTATTATATGCCGGAGCCCAGTTGCTCCTGTAATATGACATCAAGTTTTTGGCTTTTAATTGTTTAACGAATATATGTAGTGGTTTACAAAACGATATAAATTTTGTTATATCAGCATAATAATACCTACAACTACAACAGTCTACAAAGAGGAAAACAAGGAAGTGAGTACGTCCAAATCGCTTTCAAGTCGGGCAAATCCCGCGCGACGCTAAACACTGGTACTGGTAGAAAAAAAATGTAATAGCAACTAGGCCGACGATGGGATTTTCCCGCCTATAATTAACTGGAACTGGCAAATTTGTCAAACTGAACTACTGTTTTAAGAGTACTATAGAAACCAAACTGACGCTCGAGTGACAAGTCCTAGACACTGTTAAACACACCTTTGGACAAAAACCTGAGAAAGTTGTCGTGGCTGTTAGGATTGTAATTGATATGAATCGTTTAATTCCATCCAAGATTTTAGCAGAAGCAAAAGTGAAAAGATTTAGAGAAAAGCAGTTAGAATTTTTCTATATTAACAATTTTGTCCGATTTATGTCACTCCCGGAATTGTTTGGATTGCATTGCTTTACGTAACACGAAGAGCCCTCAAAGCATTATTGCTTCCAATGTGACTGCTTATAGGGTGGTAGTAGGTATTGGTAAAATCGGGACTGTAGACAACTTGGCCTTTCTCATCGCGTCCTCTTAGCCTCCTGTCCACATGTTTGACGATAACATTGTTTGGTGGCATACGGTAATTCTGAGAGAATGTTTCTCTTAAAAAGGCTGATCGAGGACATACAACAGCGGCAGCAGCGGCGGTGATAAAAAAATATGTGACAAGTAGTAAGAATGTGCCCGCTCGTGCGAAAGAAAAAATGTGGTCAATTTTATAGCGTGAGAAATTCCACGGGGGTAGTTATACCGAAACTCAGAAGATTGTAAGTGCTTATCTCAAACTAGCCTGGTGCCGCCCAGGCGTTCCCTTCCGTAGTGGCTGTTATAGCGCGAACATTTATTTCTGTCACAAATTTCTCTTAATCTAGTTTCGCAAAGATTTATCTTCGAGAAATTGAGAGACCGGCATTTGGCATGTTTGGCAAGGCTATATTTTCACGATTTGCGAAAAAAATAGATGGTCAGTGGCATTGTGTGTTTGTTTGTTTGCTTGTTTGTTTCGTTTGTAATTGAATATGGACCTTGTTTTATTTTTGTAGAAAAATAAGCAGTAAGAACACACGGTTTCGTCGATTTCCTAATTTTTTGTCGCAATTTAATGATATTTTGAACAAATGTAGGAAATCATTCTTTCTTTCATGCATTCACTTGTGGTCTTGGAAAATGTAAGGTATTCTTTGTATTTATTTAATTCTCCACAAACGATCAATTCGAGGCTAAACATTAATAACTTGATAAAATGATGTAATGATGACGTCATGATGACGTCTGCTAACTATTTTGATGCATATCCACTCCTATATTATTATTTCTCATTTTACTTTCTTTCTTTCTTTTTTCGCCCTTCGGAAGTGGGGGTGGGAAGGGAAGTGGACAGAGCTTGCAGCCCGGGTAGAAAAGAGGGCGGGAAGTGTACGGGAAGTGGAAGCGCAGGAAGCGTTGCTTTAAGCGTGCGGAAAGTGAGAGAAAAGTGGCGGGAACCGAGATTAAAGGGTGCGGGTGGCGGGAGGTTTCTCCCCCCTCCCCCCTCCCCCTCCCTGTCTGTCCCCTAGGCCCCCTCCCCATTCAGACATGGCGTAAATGTCGATTTCCGCTGCTAAGGTCTGAAGAAACGGTCCGTTTGCCGTTAAATAGTGATTATTTGATAAAAATGATGTAATGCTGACGTCATCATTACGTCAACAAAATTTTTTGATGCATTCTCACTCGTGGTCTCTCGTGGTCAACTCGTGGTCACTCGTGGTCACTCGTGGTCACTCGTGGTCATTCGTGATCACTCGTGGTCACTCGTGTGTACTTTTAGACACGACCTAATTTGCATAGTTGGGAATTTTTGGAATTCTAGGAATTCCTAGGAATTCCCACAAAGCTGGGAATCCATTTCGCAAGGGAAGTTCGAATCTCCAGCCTAAAACAGTGTGGTGCCTTGACTTCGTCTTATTAAAGTAGTAACAGTCATGACAAAGAAAGCCCAAAACGATGAAATAAGCCCAAAAAACACCTAAAGACGCAAGAGGTGAGTTCGTTTTACTCATTTCAATAAAAAAGTGTTGAAATTGAGTTTTATTTCGCGTTCGAAATCGACGATATTTTATTCCCCATACAAATTGTTAACGCTTGTAACCCAATACCGGTCGCTCTCGAAGGTCACGTCCCGGCTCGAGAACCGTAAATAATTTATAAATTCCTCGCTTTTTCGAGGGGTGAGCTTGGGCTGCCTGTGGTTAAACTCTAAATACATTTCAATTCGAAATAAGAAAGTGGAAAATACCAAACAAATACCAAAGAAAAAGTACAAAAAATACAACTGAAAATACAAACAAACACGGAGGATGAAAAACCGGAAAAAGTGTCATGTTTCATCTCTCCTATTTAAACCTTAGTTCCAAGGTTTGACCTCTATCGATGAGGTAATTGTTTGTGACAACGATGGCATTGTACCATGTAAATAACGTTTTTAGAGTTACAGTCAATGCGATGATGAATGGGCCTTGTTTCGCCCGTAGAATAAAATGTACAGCTAGTGCAGAGGCCGTCTGTTATATAGTTGCATGTCAAGCAGTGTTGTGTCCGCATCGAAACGAGCCACGGGGTTGGTTACTTTGGTTAGAGTTACGAAGATTGGCGCTAACTAATAAATTACTAAGATTGTTTGTGCGGCGGAATGCAACGAGGGAAGCAGCATTAAAAACGTTGGCACAGCGGGGAGACGAGGACAAGATGTTGAGGTATTTGTGAATAATGGATGATACAGAACGAAGGGCTGGATTATATGTGATAACAAGGAGTACCCGTTTGGATTGGCTTGTTTGGGAAGTGTCTTTGGAAGCGAGTGATTCGGTAGGTGTGATGTTGTGAACACGTCGTATTTCTTGGTCAAGGAAGGACAGGTTGTATCCCCGTTTGTTAAGATAAGTTTTGAGTTCAGTAGTGTGTTTCGTGAAAGTGTCGTCAGAAGAACAAATACGGCGGAGTCTAAGAGCTAAGCTGAATTGAAATGTATTTAGAGTTTAACGTGGTACGTTATCTCTATCACTTAGGCTTATGTTATTATAGTATCACGTATCCTACATATGTTATATATTTTCAAATTTTAAATCGTAACGTTTTTAGTTTTTTCGCCAGTTTTTTAACGTTGTAATATTAGCTTCTTTAAATATAAATTTCAAATCGTAACGTTTTTATCTTTTACGCCAGTTTTAAACGTTGTAATAAGAGCTGCTTTAATTGTTATTTTAGTATCATATTTTATACCCTTAGTTTAAATTGTAACGTTTTTGCCGTTAGAGTCATTCCCTGTAAGACCCTGAAGAAGAAAGGCTGTGCCTTTTGAAATATTGGTAAATATACAGTTTCACTACCGTTGAATCAGCATCAGTTGCTTTTTTATCGTACTTATTTTGTGTAGTAGATCGCCGAAGAAAATGTCGGCTTTTCTTTTTCAGCTTGTTTACCTTGATTTTGGTAGCGAATCACCGAAAACGTGTGACACTTAAACATTATTAAACGTTTCTCTTCAATTTTACTGTGTTTTATTTTTGTATCATGTCTTGTTATTTTGGTGTCAAAAGATTTCCGTATATAAAAACCTACCTTTTGTGAACACTTGTTGATAGTGCGACGGTGAAAGAATTCGAACACAACGCTAGACTAGTTTGGTTTGGATCCGCAGACTGATCTACTTCTAACCCCTTTGCTCAATTACCAATTTTGTTGCCTCAAAAATTTCCTGCTCGGTCTTCCAAACCAGTATTTCTCAGATGATTTCTTTTTGCTTTGACGTTCCAACGTTTCAAAGCTTTTTTCGCTTCTTTTCCCCCGGTTTGTCGGCCATTCTTTGAGCAAACCCGTGAACTTGGTGTAACATTACGCCACGTCGTTCATGAAGACCGATTGGTCAGTTCTCTTTCTCTTCATGTTCCACGTATGGCATGCACTTTGCGAAAATGAATAATTACGAGCATCGGTCAAAACCTATATATGCGAGTTACACGTTTCAAGTTCTTGTGAGTTTCTGGTCTTAGTTTACAGTGCTTTTTAAGGCTACTGTTTCGATTAGAAGATCACACTAGACAAACCAATAATGCACTTTATACAAAACGAATTGATTCGTTAGCTATGCTTATACTAGAGACGTATTACTCGCCTGGGACGTATTTGGACAAACAGCGTTTAGTTTGCTGTTAGGCGACCGCGGAAGAATGGTCTGCGGTTAATAGCATATTTCAATATGGCGGACGATATGGCGTGCGAGCGCAAAGATCGAGATCGAGAAATACAGCGTATGGAACGAGAAGAAACCCGTTTGAATTGGATTCACAAAGCTTGCATTGGGCAAATTTATTGATCAAAATGACGAGGTTATGTATTTTACAAGGTAAGATGTACGAAGGATAATTCTTGCGTACAAATGTAACTCCTCTGGACCCTGTGCTGCTCGCAGTCAGCATACACTGGAGAAAATAAGGAGTGTGTCGTCATAGGGCCACACAGCTGGAGCATTGCATATTAGCCAAGAGCTTTAGAGTCAACATGCGTTCACTTCAAAGTTCTCAGGCAAATTAGCTCGCGACGTTTAAACACCTTTTTTTCCACAACCGGATGTGTCACAAGCCTTAGTAAAGATTAATAACTCAATAAAACAACAAATGGCAAAATCCTTTCAAATTGAAAAAAATCGAAGAGGTCTGTTTATGCTTCTTGAAATAATTATAAAGTTGATTTATTACCCGGAGATAACGTACATTATTGATAAGGAAACTTGCAGAAAGACACTCAATCCGATAAAAGTCTTTCGGTAGAGTATTAAGACAGAAACCAAGAGTTTTATGTTACTCGTAATTTTGCAAGCAATTTGTATTTTCAACCTTGGTCGAGCAGGAGCGGATTTTTGCTTTTTAAAATTGTGTACACTCCTCCCTGCCCAAGACAGGAGATCCACTTGATAAAATATAAAGGGATGCGTTATACCACGACTTGATCGTTGCTTCAAAACTCACTTACTGTCTTCAAGTCTTGTTATCATTTCTTATTGCACGTTTGCTAAAAATTTGCTGCTAAATTTGTCACTATAGTTGTTATCGTGCAGCGTATAAACCCAGTGGAGGGATTTTAGATCGAAGGCAGTACTTTGTAGTTCTCGCAGCTAAAACGTGCTCGTCACAACAGCTACAATACCTTCTTAGCTGCAAGGCCCTGATGAGCAGAAAAGTGTCTGACAAACTCATTAATTTTCGTAAAATAAATCGAACTCTTTCCCATACCAACCGGAAGTACCTCAGTAATTCTGACTGGCTTATGGCATTGTACTAAATCACGGTTATTTAACTTCATGCAGTTATTAGCTGATGCAAAGCCAAGAAAAACACCGCCAGAAATGGCGAGGTCAACGAAAAAAAAATCTGAGGTATTAATAAACCAAACGCCTTTCAACTGGAAAAAATTTTGCACCATTTTTATTCAGCTGCTATACACGTCCTTTTTTTGCCCCAAGTTTGAGGAGTTGGAAGACCTCGTTAAAATGCTGGCAATGTTAATAAAAGTAACACGTTGAAATGCTTATCTTGCGTAATACGTGTATCTAACCACTGGGTAATGCGAATTCATTTCATTCAAAGCACGTACAAGTGACACTTCCCCTAAGAATCAAGAATGTAGTTTGAACATTATAAATGTGGCATTGAATTGAACTCTTAAGTGCAGTGCGTTTTTGCGCTTCTCCCCGTTTTTCAATTTCTCTTTAATGGAAATTTAGCCGGTTACTGTGGAGGGAAATTAGCTGGCTTTCCTCTGCATTCACAGCGGTTTACAAGCCTAAGCCCTATTTTACACGTACATCGGACTCCTGCCACAGAATAAACACAACCCTGCTGACAACAGGAGTTCGAAAACCTTCCTTTTCAAGAATTAATCATTATTATTGTCATGTTATATTAGTACAGATTTAGCATATATTTTTCATTGTAATTAGTATTAGTATTAGTTAGATTCTTTTATTTGCATAATTGTAAGAGCACTGAGACTCTGTTTAAGTGCTCCTAAAGCCGAAATATTATTATTGTATTATTAACAGGATCCGTCAAATCCTCGGCACTCTGTTGAAAAGCAGTGAGTCATAGCCAGCAAAGAAGTACACATCCATAGCGAAATCATTTTCTCGTTGATTTGTGCCAGTGTCTTCGAGTAAGCAGTTTCCGATTTGACCTGCGCATGTGAAATGGAGCTCTGTTCTGTCTTCCCCCTGACACTCAAGCCGGAAATCATAAATGAAAACACTAAACGGATCGCTTGCTTGTGAAACTTGAAACCCTCCTTTTTTCAAATGAAAATGAAACCCCGGGGGGGGGGGGGGGGCTACTCAACAAAGTTTGATACGGGGAGGCTCCGCCCCGTGGTCCAACCAGCTTACCCTTTATATATACCATTTTTGACAGAAAAGGTACCCCCTTTCGTATACCTTCCATTGAAAAATGGTACCCCTTTCACATACCTACTGAAGGGAACTGCATCCCTTTTCTAAACGCTTGGAATGCAGTTATTGAACGATATTAGGGGAGAACAGTACTACCTGAAGAGATGTTAACGTATTATTATCTACTAGAAATATTTTAATCAAAGGCCTTTTTAAATACCTAAATGACAGATTTCCCTACCCTTTCGCATACTTCAGCTCGTGAAATCCCTACCCTTTTATATTCCCGGAAGCCTGAAAAAAGTACCCCTTTCGGGTGGAGCCTCCCCGTATGGGCCATTATAGGGAGTACCCCCCCCCCTGGAGTGAAACACTAATCATCGGGCACTTGTTCGAAAAGCGTAAAATAAACACCACGCCGTATTCATAAGTGTGCCTACCTTGTCAAAAGTTGATAAATATGACTGTACCATCCTTTGAGGAAATACTGGAAAACCCACATGGTTTAATTGCTACAGAGCAAGTGTGTAAATGTATGGTGATACTTTACGAAAGAGTATAACTTTTTCTACCTTATTGTCATACATTTTCGCGTTCGCGATGTAGAAAACAAAAGGTGAAAAATAGACTACTGAGTTAAGCCTTTCAGTTAAACTCTTTTTCTCTGGTATCAAGCGCACCAAATGAAGCCTCGCAAATTCTGGTTCCTCTCCGATTTCGCGAAATTTAATTGAGTACCCACAAAAAATTAGTGAAATCAAGGCACTGAGCTCTTTGAAACAACCAGGAACCAAAAACAATTCCACATCCACCCAAGTGATTTTCATTTACGTTTTATTATTTTACGACAGGTGGTTCAAGAAAAGCTTGATCCAGGGTCAAAGATAGTAGCAGCGGCAAAATCGAGAAAGCGAACGAGAAACGAAAAGCCTGCCCCCTTCCCCGTTCAATCGTCACGCGGTGGTTCAGTTTTGGCGTTCGCGTTCCCCTGACCGCTATCTCGGATCCAGTTCTGGTTAGCTGGTTCGAGATCCGGGATACGAACTACGTGGGCTAAGAGCTAAACGCGTGGACTGGGGAGAGAGGTTTGCGCGCGACAATTCACGCTTTTGGCGCGTCGCCCATCACAAGCATCAAGAGAGAAAGCCACTTTTTTGCGGTCTAGGAGGAGATTGGAGTTTTCACGCGTATACGATAAACATCAAAAACATCTTAAATAGTTATTACAACTTCTATCACTTTTAAAAACAGCTTTAATATTCTAGATGTAGAAACCAGTAGCGCTGTAACATGCAGCCGTCGCTTTGATGGCGTTTTAAATTATTATTATTATTATTATTATTATTGATCTATGTGTACTGCATGTTAAACTGAGGAAAATTAATAATTCATAATCCCTATGGTTTCTTTTAAGCTTTCTCGCCACTATGTTAATCTATTGTTTTCTTTTCTTTTATACCAGACCTATGTGTGGCAAATAAAGGTCAGTGTATACTGGTTGACAGGGCAGAACCTCTCTGCCTGTCTTCAGTTTCTGACCAAAAATCGACGAAAGAAAATATCTTCTCCGGTTTTCAATAAATGCTCTCTGTAGAAACTAGAATTGTTTGGTTGCGAGTATCTTATGTGTACATGGCCACCGTATAGTACGCTTCGAATTCGCTTTCTTCAGAATTCGAAAAAAGCCATTTGTTGATTAGTGGCTGCTTGAACTTCAACTTACTTGTTAATGCCTGTCGAAACTACTACTCTTTCGACTAGGTACCCCGCTGTCCAACAAAGAAAATATTCCAGTGGTCAGTAAAACAATAAAACTTTGTCAAGGAAAACATCTCGTTCATTGACAAGCGCAAACATAAGTTGTAAAGATAACTTGTTTTGGAAAATTTCTTTCCTTTGTCACATGCATGAGCAAACAAGTTCGCCAAGGAAACTTAAAAGTGTACGTGTTTAAGTAAAAGTTTAACTTCTTATATGACAACGTTCGTCGTAGAAATACCAAAAAAATTGTTCGTGACCAAAGCGTTGAAATAATAGCATAAAAGGGCACAAAAGTGTTTCATTGACAATATTTTCCGTGGAAATTATTGTTTACTCGTGCGCACGGCAGCTTGAAATGAACAAATAAAAAATAAAAACAAAAAGGAAAAGAAAAAACTTCCTCTCTAAAAATATTAGTAAAACAGTAGCAGGCAAGTATTGTAGGTTAGGCAGTATGTATTGAAAGTATTTTATATTTTAATATCGTGGATTGTTCTATAATTTCTATTTAGAAATTAGAAAATATTCTTCACAAAATGTACAAGCTCTAAGGGTACCACTACTCTATATCAATTTTGTGGAAAAACTAGTCTTTTTAAGGCTGTAGCCGTATGTTAAATAAAAAACTCAAAGGTTCTGGTGGTTACAATTTGTGGGGTAAGCACTGTTAGCTGAAACCTTTTTGTCACAGGATTTTCATTGTACTGTTAGTACGTCGTGCATGGTACGATCTGACATTGATTCTGTGTTTGAATCGTGCAATGCTTGTTATCATTTAAGTCTTTCATATGCATAAAGTACAACTCTAGATTACCTTACAAAACTCATTTCTGTACAGTTCATGTCTTTATTTCTTCTTCTTCTTCTTTTCTACTCCTCTTCCCCCTCCTCCTCCTTCAAATGTTTATTCCTGTACAAATGTTTTTCACAGAGAAGTAGAGGAGCGCCTCTTAGGGCGCGTCGTTTCCGTTTGCATCCGAAAACTACCTTCTCTGTGAGACAGTATTTGCTTAAGACCGCGGCGATAGTTCTTAAAAAAGCTAAAGCAAATGCATGGATTAACAGCGCTCCACGAATGCACCATAAACAATGCAACAAATGGGATCACCGACCGAAAAGCGCAAACAGGTGGGTCGTCCCAGTGCCACAGAAAAATTGTGGAAAACGTAGCCACAAGATGTGGAAGCATACAGAAAATAAAGGCTATTACTATGGCCACCGACAATCGGATAATCTGCCTGTGCTGTTGATACCCACAGGAACTAGCACTTACAGACATCATCATTTTCCTTTGACTGTGTCTTCGTTTTAAAGACCACGCTATGGCTGAATAAACGATGATGAGGATACAGATGGGTACGGCGATGATAGCAAGGAAGGCTGCCGTGATGTATCTCTTTGAGGTTTCGTCATGGTCAAATGCTGGCTCCCAGTCGTACTCGCAATAATACTCATTCCCGTCAGGGAACAGTCTCAAAGTGTAAAAATAAGGCGAATGAACAGCAATGGCGATAACCCACGAGCAAAGAATGCAGGTTAGACGCACTTTTGATGTGATGCGTTTTGACTTCAGTGGAAAGACAACAGCTGCGAACCTGTCCAAGGATATCAACAGAAGGTTTTCCACAGAAACAAGCACAGAAACATCAGGGAGAAAGTAGCACATCTTACACAAGATTTTTCCAAGCATCAACGGACTGTGAACCTTGAAGCCACCCGACCCTGAAATGATCTCGACAATTTTAATCGGCATGATAGTCAACGGAGTGAAGAGATCGGACAAGGCCATGTTGAAAACGAAGTAATTGATCGACTTGTGCAACTTCTTGTTCTTCCAAACGACCAGAGCAATAAGGACATTTCCAACTAAAGAAACCAGGAGAATGACAAAATAGGCCAGGGATTTGAGTACGACTGCCGCTGTGGAGTCGTCCGTGAGGCAGTCTTCGGGGGCGATGTTCATAGGTTCATCAGTGGTAAGTGAACTGTTGGTTTGGTTGACCAAGCTGGAGTTTTCACACATGCTTGTATTCTTTTATGATGAAAGAAGATCGTACCCCAGTGTTGTGTATTACGTCGCAATTAAGCCAACTAAGTCTCCGCGATGGGCGCTTGGTTATACTTATCAAGGGGCAAGGCTTGAAGTCGCGGCTCTGCTTACAAAGGCTTCTGTTGCTTTGGTTTTGCGTCAGCACACAAGCACGACCTAAATGCTTGCCTGTTAGAGTCAATATCTTTATAATTTTACAGAGGGAAACTACACGTCCATTTTTTTATCCAAGCGAACTAATTACGACAGACGAAAACTCCTACCGGTCACGTCTCACTGTGCTTTACTACGCTAACAGAACTATTTTCGGTGCCAGAAAGTATGATGTCTTATAATTTCGATGTCTTTTACACGACATACAGCCTTTTTTTGGCAATTGGACATTAATAAATACAAATTAAATCGACAAGTGTCGAATAATTTGTTTCCTAAATAACTCTTTTAGCCAAGCAAAACGTATGGAAATTTGTAATAAGTTCCCTTTTAACTGTGTACTACGCTAACAGAACTATTTTCGGTGCCAGCAAGTATGATGTCTTATAATTTCGATGTGTTTTACACGACATACAGCCTTTTTTTGGCAAGTGGAGGTTAATAAATACAAATTAAATCGACAAGTGTCGAATAATTTGTTTCCTAAATAACTCTTTCAGCGAAGCAATACGTATGGAAATTTGGAATAAGTTCCCTTTTAACTGTGTACTACAGTGTTGAAACAGCAGATGCTTTGTATAAATTGTTAACTTTTATGTTTTCAGTAAACGACTAGAAAAGAAACGTTAAAGGGCACTTGCATTTCTATTTTTGCCATTGACAATAAGATAAAAGCACTGAGCAAAGATCTGAGACGATCTATGTGCCTTTCAATATCTTATCGCTACGAGACCAACGTTGTTGTTGTTGTTATTATTATTATATTATTATTATTATTATTATTATTGTTATTATAGCAGAATTCACGTCTGTATGCTAAAAGCTAAACTAGCTACACAGGGCTCATAGCGTAACCTGTGAGCCTTGGAGTAAAAAAATATATATATATAATAACAATTATTATCACTATTATTATTATTATTATTATTATTATTATTATTATTATTATTATGATGATGATGATGATGATGATGATGCAGGTAATGTTGAATTATCCACTATCCATGGAAGGCGGAGTTTGGCCTGATTATGTCGCTGGTGTCTAATAATGATCAGAAAAGAGCGGATTTTTTTTTTTATATTTTCAGCTCGGAGGAGGTATATATTCGTGGGATGCGATGGTAAAAATAAAGAAACAAGCGGCAACAAAATGGATAAGGACGAGTGATCTGAAGATAATAAAAATATGTTTTTTCGTGGGCATTAGTTCAGCATATTACAACGTGCACTTTTTATTTATATTTTTACTTAGAACACTGATATGCTGTTTTAAAAGAAGAAGTCTTCACTGTTATTCCAAACAGATGATGAGCTAGCTTTTTTAGCTGATAACAATGTTTCGTTTCTTAAGTAATTATTTCTGTAAGGTACATATGGCAGTATAACTTTTAAGCTTAAGTTTTTTGGCGAACCACTAACTGGAATTTCAACTCCCTCTTAAAGAACATCAGTCTTTAAACTGAAAAGTCTTTCAAAATTAATTTTACAGGGGTAAGTTCTAAGAATTGGAGTGCGCTTTTGTGGGGCATTATTTGCCTTGGAACTGCAATTTGATACGCTCAGCAAAATTCGCGTGCCCTTGGCGCTCCAGCTGTCTTTTAATTGGACCAAATTTAAATGTATATTTACGAAGATATGTTTCAGCAATTTGCCAATGACATGGAGACGTGGGGGTGACGCCCCACTTGCCTCCCGCCAGTCTGGCTCCGGAAGTTTGATATGCACCAGGTGCTATTTGTGGATTGCGTTTGTCGTTGGTTCAGTTTTGGCTTTGCCTTCGACGTCTTGTTTTTGGGTGGCTTTCTCCACAAAAGCCATCGAACAATTCGAAACTTCAATATGATCAGGACTCAGTGGAGCCATCAAATAGTACCGGGTGCTATTTGTGGGTTGCGTTTGTCGTTGGTTTAGTTTTGGCTTTGCCTTCGACGTTTTGTTTCGTTCGCTTTTTTTTTTCTTTTTTTTTTCCTTTCTTTCTTTTGCTTTTGCGTCTTGTTTTTTTTTTCTTTTCTTTTTTTTTGTCTTTTTTTTTCTGCGGGTTCTCCTATATATATTGGCACTCTCCACAAAAGTCAGCAAACAGTTCGAGACTTTAATTGGTTCAGGAGTCTGTGGAGCCATAGGGCTGTCATTCTTAGGAAAGCCATTTGGCTTTCCATTTAGCCAAACGTTTCGGTTTGAGATTCCGGAAATTTTCCGTGTCAAATAGAAAGGCTTTTTCCATCCAAAGAAAAAGAATTCTGGCCGCCTTTCAGCGGTCGTCTTACCTTGATCACACTTGGAGCCCATTTTTCCCATGGGATACGTGCCTGTCACGGGATCTCATGTGACGCCTTCATTCCACTGGCACCGCTGACTGCATCCTAGACTAAAAGTACCGTCGGTGCATACTAATTGCAAAACGGAATTTTAAAAAAAATACTTGTTAGAATACTTTTTACAGCTCACCATTATACGTAAACTCTAAACCCACTACAATTCTGTATAGTCACTAATGTGCTATGATGCTATTTGTTTAAGGCTAATTTACACGCTGCGATTTGTCGGCCCGATTTGTCGGCCACGATAAATCAGGAAGCGAATCGGTTTATGTACAACGCAAGCACTGCACGTGCATTTTTTTATAGTCAAAACTTTTTTATAAAACGTTTTTATAAAACGTTATACCGCAGATATAATTTGTTTTGCGCCAATTCTTTTGCAGGTTGCGTTTTCCTTCTTAAAATCGGGCCCAACACGCCAAAATCTGTGAAGCAGTCACAGATTTTTCTGAATCGGCCGACTTGTCGGGTTGGAGTCGCGCGCGTCGGATCGTCATTCACACGCGCCGATTCGCTCCCCGATTTGTCGTGGCCGACAAATCGGCCCGACAAATCGCAGCGTGTAAATTAGCCTTTACTTATATATTCCACTTAAAATATTAAGTTTCCCGAGATTCATTACGTAGAGCCAGGGAGTCACATCTGATAGATAAAGCCCTAACTCGAAAACCTAATGGAATGGAAACTGATAATCCTCTATTTTTCTTCGTGTGTGTGTGTGTGTTTTTTTAATAATTTTTTATACACTTTCGTAGCACTGTACATTATTTCTCACCAATCCAGGGAGGTCTGGCTTACCGAAATATTGTAGTCCTTGGACTTTTTTTGGCATTAAAAGCAATAATTTAAAAGTCGTTGGTATCCGAGATTAAAACACTGAGAAATGTGAGGACGATTATGTTGAGTCACACTTCAAAGGTTTAAAACAAAACTTTATCCTCTCTTGGTTTAAAATAAATAACTAAATTAAGGTTACTGTATTGTTGTACCTTTGTCCTTGACATGCCTAAAACCGCCCAATTTATAAATCATTCGTTCTTTCTTCTATATTTTTCATGATAGATAAAAATTTAACTTTAACCTTAACTTTACATTAATATATTATAATACTATAATAATATAATAGTAATAGTATACGTAGTAACTACGGGGAGAGCAGTATTTATGTAAATTTCATTTAATGTTGTTGAATAACTTTTTGTTGTTGTTTGGGCTAGGTTTTCAGAACAGCAGAATTTAAATCTGATTATTAATAAATAAATTTAGCCAAGCCTAAAAGCGGAGCTCCCACGGAATAAGCTGGTGTTCGTTTCTCAAGATTAAAGCAATTATTCAAACCAAATGACGTGGTCCATAATTACGAAACACGTAATAGACATAAAATCATCTAGGCTAGGGCAGTATTCTCTGTCATTTCATGGTCCAAAAATATGGAACGGCATTGACAAAAAGACAAAAGATATAAAGTCAATTTTCTCTTTTAAAAAATGTATTAAACAAAAATTTCTTTCACAGCAGGGCAATGATGATAGTGACAAGTAATTCTCTTGTGATCAAATTTTTTGCACTCTTTGTTGCTTCTACAATGTATTCAGAATATTATTATTGTTATCATTCAATTAATTTGTAAAACAAGCATTCAACATATAGTTATGTAATGGCCGTTTGAGGGGGTCTACTATTTCAAGCAGTTCTGCCTTCCCGTAGACTCTTCATCACTTTTGATTTCAAAAGCTTGTCACTGAGATTATCTATGATACGTTATTGTATTAAAAGTGGTGGAAACAATAAAGTTGAAAGTTTTCGGTCCCAACTATATTTCGGGGCTTTTTTTTTTCAAAAAGTGTTTCTCAAAAAGCCCAAAAGTGTTCCGCATTGTCCTCCAATACTTTGGGGATCCGAGCTCGAGAGGTACTTCTAGAGGCTGAGCATCGCTTGATGTAACATTTTTCGGCCATCAAACTAAATTAAAATTTTGTGAGCCATCTTGCTTGGTGTTTGCAATAAGTCAAGGCTTGTCAAATCTCCTTAGATTATTGGCTGTTCGCTTGAATGAACTTGAAACGGCGTTCATTTTAATACAACAACAAAATATAACTTACTCTGAAGTATTAAAACGGTTCATCATTTTGGGTTTTCCTCGTGTTCGGATGTTAACAAATAACACGAACTGCCACTATTAGTCTAGTCAAAAATTTATTCTGGCATTTTACTGAGATTACCCCAAAGAAAGGATTTTGGGAGCTTCCAAGCACTTGTATTAAATATTATCAAAGAAATGTCTGGGAAGTTTGGAAAGGGAGAAATTTGGGCACTTTGAGGAACACACAAAACCGTTTTCGGAAGCTTATCGGATAAAATAGTGTTAAACCAAAAACCGCTTCACTTATAGTTAGTTAAATAACTTTTATATTTTGTTCTCCAACTAGAGACTATCGAGACTCCTGAAAACAAACTAACATCAAACATGCTTAAACTATGGCATAAGTTGTCTTAAGCTTAAATAAATTTGGGCGCTTTGAGAAACGCGCAAAACTGTTTTCGAAAGCTTTTCGGATAAAATAACTTTAAACCGACAACTGCTTCGCTTAAAAGATTATTACTATTGAAAACTTCTAGAACAAGAAAAGCGACAATTGCACCAAGATATGGACCCGACAGTCAAAATTGAAAACAATTGTTCGCCGACATCTCACCGAAGTGCTGTTTGTGCTGTTATGTTGTCTACCGTGTGTTGACCTACTGTTATGAATAAACAAACACAAAATGATGGAGAGAAAAATCATTTTTGCAAAAGTTTATTCGAAAACCCGTAAGTCTATACTTAAATTCGCGTTACACTTTCTGAATCGTGATGTCCAAATATTCAAGACTACATTGTACAGTCTGATATCTGAGCGCGTTTTCTAACTTTAAGTCAACGCCGACATAAATAAAAAGTAAATGACACATTTCTAATGACATAAAGTAAATATCCATTTCAAACGTGATTTCTTTGACCGTAATGCTCATAATCATATACCTTAAACCCTTTAAAAACTTCACTTACTCGGTTGTGTTTCAGAACAGGACAAGCTCTCCGCCGTGGAACAAAGATGAAGTCCTTTGAGGGCAGCTTTCGTAACTTGAACTTTTCGCCTTCCACCAGTATTCTTTTGAACTTTTTCTTTCCATTTATAGATATTAAATTTTTTTTCTCACGTTTAAAACTTCATTACTCAAAAAATCGTCTTGCTACATAAACTTAAGCTTTTTAAAGAAACCTCTTTTTCAAAAGCGACGATGGTCATGCGATTTCTCGCCAAGAAAAACACCGGTTGCCCAAAAGCACCGCGCAATTTCCCGCCAAGAAAAGATGGCATTCTCCACCCCCGTCGGGTTGCCTTAGGGCTCCCCTCCCCCTCCCCCAGAGTCTGTACAGGCGGGCGTACGCTGACGTCACAACCAAAATTTCTCGGATCGAGAGGGACTAGATTTGTTCACCAACGGTGCTCTGCGAGCTCCGCTATTATTTATATCTTTTTAAAATTAAAGTGCCACTGGAACCAGAATTTTGTTATTCCATGTTTTTACATTTTCGAACATAGTTTGTGGTTCTTAGTAACTATGCCAAGTTTCAACTCATTACGACAACTAGAAGTCGCTTTGTTCGGACGGTTTTTCTCGGGATTTTGCGGCCGCCATTACTGGCCCTTGTTCCGGAAGCTGGCTTGCGAATGAGCTTCAAACCTAGTGCCTTCACATGGTTACTTGCCACGGGAAATT
>OZ034967.1:5207500-5227500 GCA_964030785.1 Siderastrea siderea
TATATACAACTTCTGAAGTCAAGTTTACAAGCATAAAACTTAGCAGTTCAAGAAAAGACCAAAAGCAAAGAATTTGTACCTAAACATGGCCTCGCACTGAACATCATGTATATCATGGAGATTTAACGGGGATAGTTTGCATCGTTTTGTTGTGGAAACATGAATTCCAGCAACAGTTCATCCAAGTCGTCTTCACTGCTACTTGAGTCATCACTGCTGTCTTGCCACAGAATCACATCTACAATATCGTCAAAGTTTTTCCTAGTGGACACAATTTTTAATGCCAAAACTTTGTTTTCCAATGCATAAAACTTAGTAATAAAATCACATTTGTCGAAAAATGTTTAAAGCTCTGACAAACAAATAAACACTAACCTTGCAGCTGCCGCCATTTTGGATTATATTACCCAGCATCCACTTCTTCAATCTAAATCAAATTATGTTTGAACGTCGAACCGCAAACGGGTAACCGCAAACCGCGCGCAGTTAGCGGTTTGCGGTAAACTCGGATCTAAAACTCTCTAATAAATCCAACCACCGTGCTGGTATTTCGCTTCATCGAAGCCCTGCGAGCGGACCCGCAATGGAAAAAAGGTCAATGTTCGTACTTACACACAGTGCGAATTTCAACCCCAGAGGCATTTTGATCACTTCACGGACGAGTTTTTCCGGAGGGCCGTTCATGTCGAAGGTTCCCAGAGGTCGATCATCCATTGCCTATTCCAACTATATGGAAAAAAGAACCGGAAAAACATTATCTGCGCGAACAAGACGAAAGGTACCTAATCTTATAACGCAATTCAAGTGATAGTTTGTTTCTTTTTCAACGCATCACCCATTGTGCAAAACTGATTTCCTTTCAACGTATTTTAAAATTTATCATCGTCGTGGAAAACTCTTTCAGTTCTGCCGTCTGCTAGGGCGAAGATCCTCGGCGAATGCAGTCCTGACCGCCGTGATTAAGCAGATATAGTTAGTACTGCTTAGCTTTTCCTTTTTTTAATTCCGCGTGTGTTAATTGCAGAGCAGTAATCGCTTAGAAGCATGGACATTTATTTAGTAACATACCATCCTGAATGAGGACAAACTTTTCTCTCTTTATTCCCTGTCGGTGAACAGTCGATTGACATTATTGTTCGGGTAGTAGCAAAACTTAGGTTACGTAATTACAACCTAAGAATTGAAAATGGCAGACATTCCACCCCTAAACTTCCTGAGCATCTGAGAACTTGTCAATGCTGCAGCTCAAATGAAGTTGAAAACGAAGTACACTTCCTCTTATCTTGCAATAGATATGATGCAATTAGATAATCTTTAATGGACGATATTATTAGTAAATATTCCGATTTCGATTCTTAAATGCTCATGACAAAATTGTATTTCTCTTAAATAGCATTTATTGACGCTTTCACTTGTAAAATATTAGGTTACTTCATTCACGAAGCTTTTGCATTAAGAGATGGATCAATAGGTACAGAAATTGTAAATTAATCGATTTCGCAACTTTTTTCTTTCTCTTTTCTATGTGCAATGGCGTTGTTCGAGATAAAGGCTTTAATAGATCGGATTGTCGGTGCGTGGAAATTGAAGTTGGGAAAAAATATCACACGCCACTATTTCCCTAAGGGTTTAACAACGTTATTTCTTTTAACTGTCATAGCAATCTTAGTAAATGAACTACTAAGAAAAATGATTAAATATCAAGTTATTATTTTTACGCAGCGAATAAGGCAAGCGAAAGCCTCGTTTCCTCGGCGGTCCGCATGTTGTTGTTGAGCAGCGAAAATTTTTCCTTGTGGCTTTTAATTTTGACTACAAATATTTAGATTCCGGTCACACGAGGCCTCCAGTTCTTGAAAAAAGGTTTTGATTATTTCACTTCTTTTGGCTTAGAAAAAGAATTCCACAAAAACTGTTTAAAATATTTAGCAGTGCCAAGCACTTGTGTTTCAATGTGTTAAGTGACCACTGTACTGTGATAGACACGATAAGCTGCCTGCCAGCTGACTGCAACAATTACGGTTTTTCAAGAAAGTTTCCCAGACTATGCCAAGAATGGCCAAAAATCTCAATGCTTTTTTATAATGTATAATGAACAGAAACAACGGCAGACAAAGTATAGCTTCTTTTATTTTCTCCAACACCAACAATAACATCGATAGATCCATGGTTGAGAATTCGCGAGCATCAAAGTCTAAAGTTTATATAGGTGTTTTGTCTAAATTTCCACAGCCTAAAAGACCAATTCTTCGAATAGCCATGTCTATTTTGCTACAGGTTTATTCAGTGGATAAAAGTTACACAACCTACTTTGCAATGGACAACTTTATCCGCTGGGTATCGGCTGAACAGCTGGCTTGATAGCGCTATCCAAGCTTTGAACAACTGAGATGAAGCAAGCGATAAATTTTATCCCCCAGACAGCGTCTTATCCGTTGAAAAAGAGTTATCCACTTTTTGAGCAACTGGGGCCTGAACTACAATCATTATATAAGCATATTTCGCTTATGTTTTGAACTCCCGCCAAATAACTCAAATAATATGGCGAGAAAAGAAACTTTAAACAGTTCGTTGAAAAGATTATTAGTTGAAACCTCACATCAGTTCTTTCATCATACGGTAAGAAAAACTCTTCATTTGCCGAATGAAACGAATCCTCAGATGCTTCGAATCGTAGAAATACTCTTCGGAGGTTACCCAGTCGACGGTAGACATCTTCAGTCAAAACACAAGGAAACGCGACTGAGGTGACCCTCTGACGTCACGAGCTATTAAATTGCGCAATCACCAAGGAACACATTTCCAGTAATGGCGGACACATTTTACGCGACTTTGGAGCTAAAAAATACCAGGATGGAAGGTTTGTTGTTCAGTTTTCTGGGGAAATATGAACAAAACGCGATATTCTGCGACAGAATTTGGCCGAAATAAACCTATGAATTTTTGTCTCAGTGGCACTTTAATCGTCAAGGCGTATGATAGCATGTGTTGTCAGGATGGCCGAGCGGTCTAAGGCGCCAGACTCAAGGTGAAAATCCTTCGCCATTTGATTGGTGACGGGTGTTCTGGTCTCCAGATGGAGGCGTGGGTTCGAATCCCACTCCTGACACAGATCTTCTTTTTCGCGTGTAATAAACTATTTTAAAACTTTACACGCTTTGTGCATTTGATAGTTTTAATACTAGTAATATTTCATATTTTAACATTTATTTTCGACATTTTCATGAAGAAAATCTTACAGTTCTGAGGCCGTGTCCTTTGTAATTAAGTATGTTTTCAATGGATCAGCCATGCGCAGTCCTGGCTTAATTCAGTTTAGTGCGTACGTTGTTGAAAGCCAATAAATTCTTTTGAAGATGAACACGAAAGTAAATTTTATATTATGTGAACGAGGCAATACCATATGAAGCAGGCAGCTACAAGGCCTTAAAGCTACGTGGGCTTACGTTCTACTTGCAATTGTAACCTTAGTACTACTAATCGCTTTTCTGTCTTGCAGAAGGTCTAGTTGTACATCAGTTTGTTGTCTTACCTTTCTGACATTTTGGCCCTGTCAGTCCTGCAGGACACATGACGTCACACGTCCATGTACATGATCACAAGAACCAGCGCATCGGCAGTTTTGTTTTGTTCACAATCTTTGCCGTAGGTCCCCTGGGCACACTCTAGTGAAGGAAATATCACAAGTATCGCAAGTCTTTTCGATACAACGTTTATTCGATTTAAGTCCTTAGACACAAGACTAAAATCGTTTCAAAACATTCACCATCAACCCTCAGCAGTCTATTTAAGTCGTTTCGATACATGTTTTTAGATTTGTATGGAAAAGGCAACTTCAAGTCCACTGTGTTCAAGCATCAGTGACGTCACCTGATCTGCCTTCAAGCAAACTTTTTCACTAATCATTTTAGTGTACTAGAACACAATCAAACGCAGCCGAACTCAGACAACACTTACTCTAGCGTTTAATAACGTTCTTTAAAGTTCCATACATTTGCTCTTACTTTGACCTCCCTACAACGGCCACCCCTCGGCAACGGCAACGGCCAGTAAAACGTGTCCTCAACTTCGCAAATAACCTCTCCATAACGGCCACAAAACACCACAGTAATGCTGTTGGGCTAAGCAGAGGTTACGAAACTTGATACGTGCAGTGTCGGGTACTTGGACTCATGCACACGTTGAGGATAAAGAAAAGATTCTGATTGCGAGTGGTCTGCAGATCAATATTTTTTCAAACGGCACCTCTTTTGAACATTTTTTTTTCATTCGTCTTCTAGTGAAAAGTCGTGTTTAAAGACTTAGTTTTAGTACAGTGCAAACTTTGTTAACACTAAATGAGTTGTTTGTATTGTACTTGTGCTTTTATTTCCACAAAGAAAGGGGGAAGCGCCCAGACGGACGACGTACATAGTCGACACCGGCTCAGGTTCACTCTCAGACAAGAAGGAATTATTTCAATTATTGGCTTTGTTTTCTCGGCATTTTCGCTAAAGACCTTTCGCACTTCTTTCGAGTTGCAATGTCATGACTAATAACACTGATTATTTTAAGGTTAGATACAAGCAATTAGAATAATATCACGACTGTTAAATGAATTCTCGAGTGGTGTCATATTACATCCCTACCTCCCTATAACGTCCACCAGTCTCTACAGCGGCCAGTAAACTCTGTCCCTTGGGTGGCCGTTGTAGAGAGGTTCGACTGTAGTTTGGTTTTTTGCATGGGAACACACGTTTAAAATCGACTGAAGGTATGTTTCCAACTGAAAGACTAACCTCTTAAGGTATTGAAGCGACTTAGTCCATATCGAAGCGATTTCTATCGAATAACTTTGTATCGGAAATGACAGTAAGTACTACTAAAAGAGTGACCCCCCGATCTGTCACATCCTCTCCCTAAATCGTTAACAAAATGAATGGCAATAAGGTCGACTAGGATGCATTTGCAATCCTGCCCTAAAGGAAACTCGACTTGGTTTAGTTTTTTTTTTTTTAACCAATCAACCTGGCGTAAGGTCATCGCCTCTAGCGCTTGCCGTTTTTTTTCCCCTAATTATCCTGGCGTTGAATCATTCTTCATTTTAAAGTATCACCTACTGTTTGTATAGCCTGCGTAGCCGGCGGGATCGTTCGCGCGCGCAAAGTTTGGCTTGGTAGAGGAGAAGAAGCCGCGCGGTGAATGGGGAGGAGACGCTCACAGTGGCACCTTTCTGTGTTACCAGCGTTACATTTGCACTTCTTCTTGCACGCCACTCCGAAGGTTCCGGAGGGGCACTCTGCAAAGACAATTGATTGGCTTTTACCCCGATCGAATGCGAAAGTTTTTGATGGATACCGGCTCCAAGGGATTAAAATCAAAACCTTTCTCCTTTTTCTGATTATTTAAATGTCAAAAAAGACATTTTCTGCATCTGCATGCCATAAAAGACAGTTTGCGAACATTGCCATTAGTAACATTAACATTAGTAATTGAGTCTTAGCAGAAACTCATCAGGAGCTGAAACGTGTAACTCGCGTTCAATGCTTGTGAATATTCATTTTTCTAAGTACCATATTTGGAAACCCCTCGCTCCAGTCCATGCACAAGTTATGACCTGAAAATGGCGATTGAGCTTACTGAAGATGAGCTTACTGAAGTGGTATTTTTTCGGCAGGATGCAGCGGTTCTAATTTCGCTTCCCGGCATCGCAATTTGAAATTATAAACAATACGAATGCGCAGTTGATTCAAAACTCAGTCACGTGACTGAAAGAAAAAAGCGCCAAAACCTTGAGAAGTGTTGCAGCGTTTCTTTTAAAGTTGAATGGATCAATGAAACTGCTCCACAGTGAACGTCCGAGAATAATCTTTCGAAAAAGTCTTCCAACTATTGGCTTTAAAATGTGGTACAGGTTTGGTGTTTCCTGAAAAATTGTTGTATTCATTGTCCAAAGTGGATTGAAGCTGTATGATTTCAGCATAGCAGATGGAGAGTTGAACACAGTGGTTCCAGGTTCAGAGGCTGCGGACTGAATGTGCATGGGAAAACAACAATAAATCAAACAACTGGGAAAGTTATCATTCAACTTATTTTGCATTACATTCTCTTTATCTGAACATTTGGAGCTGCTTGAACTCAGAGCTACATCGACTGCAGGTAAAACGATGTTAATTTGTGTAGTAAACTTTGCATGGACCACCGTAACAAAATAAAAGTACCGGATCCTGTAGTAAAGGATCTAACCAGCAAAAAATAAAGAACCAAGTACGATAACAAAACAATGCTGATTCAACGGTAGGGAAACTGTATATTTACCAACATTTCAAAAGGCACAGCCTTTCTTCTTCAGGGTCTTACAGAGAATGACTCTAAAGGCAAAAACGTTACAGTTTAAACTAAGGGTATAAAATATGATACTAAAATAACAATTAAAGCAGCTTGTATTACAACGTTTAAAAACTGGTGTAAACGATAAAAACGTTACGATTTGAAATTTATATTTAAAGAAGCTAATATTACAACGTTAAAAAAGCTGGCGAAAAAACTAAAAACGTTACGATTTAAAATTTGAAAAATACAAAACATAAGTAGGACACGTGATACTATAATAACATAAGCTTAAAGTGCACCTAACCCCTAAAATTTTTTAGGCTAAATAAATTCTGTTATTATCTGGAATATTTTTTCGCAAAAACTTTTTGCATTGGTTAAATTCTCGATTTTCTGTGCCCTGTTAAATTCACGGAAAATTTGGTTCACGTCCGAGTAAGAGGAACCTGGGGCGAGCCGTACTTGTGACGTCAGATCAAGAACCAAGAATTCCACGCCGCTTAGTTTTTAGCTGTGTTTCTCTGACTTTATTTGTTGATCGAAGCCTTCTGACCTTCTAGCTAATTCGAACAAAAGCATAGTATGACTAAAATTCCAATGTTGTAATCCAAAGCAGATACTGAGACGAGCTACCCGGATTCTGCTGATTTGTAGATGAATTTTAGCCCTGAATGCGAGATAGATGCGGAACACGAAGTCGACAGTACACCGCCAAAGGATGAAGAAAGTGCCGTTCTGCCCATATCTGCTAAAAAGCCGCTAACCAACGAAGAATGAATTGCTCAATGCAAAAAGGAAATAAAGGCAAACTAAGAACTGGAACAGCAAATAAAGCAACTTACGATTGGCCTTGGAGGGCCTCGAAGAAACCGGAATGCTGAGCTTCGCCATGTGAGTGTTTACATTTTATTTCGCACGTTCGGTCTTCACGTTTGGTCTTGGTTTTCCTGCTCTCCGCTTCTCGCATTTGAGATTTATATTCAAGCTGAGGGAACCTCTTATAGAAATGGAGATTTTAATAAGGCATTCCTTTCTTCATTTATTTATTTTACATAGAAGTAAATGTGGAAACTGCGATATTACTTACGTCTTGTCCATTTCTGTAACCAGCATTAACAATAACAACAATTTATAACACTAGTGAATCAAGAAGGCAATTATTTTAAAGGACATTGACGAGAATTATAAGCACGAGAGTTTGTTAGTATCGGTTCAACTGAGATTATCTTACCTATCATTTTTCTCGCGTCAACGTGCAAGCAATTTCCTCAGATCCCAGCGCGAGCGGAAATGTACAAATTATGTAAATCAACCGGCCCTCGCTTAACTCGCGACTCGAGGCTTCGCCGCTCATCGCTCACACTTCGATCTTCTCGCGGCCTTTTTTCGCACAAAAAATGGTAATAAAAGAATTAAGAAAGAGACTGCTTGTCCTCTACTTCAACGGAGGATATGAACAAGGGATCTCTGCACAGTAATGTTTTGTTATGCTCGAGTGATTTGATATGACTCAAGATAAAATTCTCATAGCGAGGCACGTTCATAGTCTAGAATAAGGAATAATGGCAATGGTTTGTTATTGTGGAGAAAGCACGTTCGGTTCTGCTGAAGAAGGACTTTCTATAAATACGGTCTTTAATTTTAAACCCTTCGCTGTTTTGGGCACCGCTTACGTGTAACTATTTAGCGCTTACCGTGAAGCCAACTTGAATAATTCGCGAAGGTAATAATTTTCTGCGTACCGCGTATCGCGGTTATTCTGTGGTTAATCGGCCGTTGAAGCATTGGAAATACACAAAAAGCTATCGTTTGATCGGATACTAAAGTTGTTCATTCATTCATACCTTCTTCTGCGACAACAAATCTTTGCTTAAAATGCATCGAGCGTGGTATCGAGTGCTTGGAAGGTTGCCGCTTTGCTCGCTATTGCTTTACAAAATCCGCTCATTTCGTCCCTTCGCCTCTGGTCGCTCGTCGTCAAAAAATGCTGTATTTTTGTAGTGATACGTCTTGTGATTCGTTTCTTTGGTTACTATGTCTCGGAGCAATACGAACGGTCGACAGTTTCTGTACATCTTCGAGAGCTCAAGACTGAGAAATAAAGCTCCGATAGAGATAGCGCGAGACTGCGGGTTCTTGATTTGACGTCACAAGGTGTCTAGTCCCATGCCCTTACTGCTCCACCCTGAACCAAAATGGTGTCTATTTTCGGCCGATTTCCGTACTTCAACCGCGCACAGAAAATCAGGGATTAAACCAAATCAAATACTTTTTGTGACGAAATGCTCCAAATGATAACAGGATTTATTTGACGGGAAAAAAATTTTTAGGGTTAGGTGCACTTTAAGTGATAGGGATAACGTACCACGTTAAACCACAGGCAGCCCCAGCTCACGCCTCGAGAAAGGGAGGAATTTATAAATTATTTACGGTTCTCGAGCCGGGACGTGACCTTCGAGAGAGACCGGTATTGGGTTACAAGCGGCCATTAACAATTTGAGACTTTATATGGGGAATAAAATATCGTCGATTTCGAACGTGAAATAAAACTCAATTTCAACACTTTTTTAGTGAAATGAATAAAACTAACTTACCTCTTGCGTCTTTGGGTGTTTGTTGGGCTTATTTCATCGTTTTGGGCTTTCTTTGTCATGACTGTCACTACCTGTCACTACCTTCGTCAAGGCACCACACTGTTTTAGGCCGGAGATTCGAACTTGTCGACTCGAAGGCGGTTTGTGGCCCGAAAATCCACCCCGTCGCAGATTTTTGCGGCTAGAGGTAAAGCTCTATGATCTCCGCACCTTGTAAAATGTTCGTTCGCCAAATATCCCCGCGCATTTTCCTGAAAATGAGCATTTTCTCACTCCGTGTCCAAAATCCCTTCTTTCGGCGAACGCTAATGATTTTGAAAATCGACACGAGGCTTGGGTCCGAGATCAATTTTCTCTCGACCGAGGGTGGTACAGAAGAATTGAATCAAGCGTAAATCCAGTTAAAAAGGACACAGGAGACACTGCATCAGTTGGTTTAACGTTGTGTAACACATTTTTTAGGTTTTTATCGCACTGATTTGGTATATACTAAAACTATTATTGCCGTCAGTAGCTGTACATGAATTGACTTTACCACCCTCGGTCGAGAGAAAATTGACCTCGGACCCAAGCCTCGTGTCGATTTTCAAAATCATTAGCGTTCGCCGAAAAAAGGGATTTTGGACACGGAGTGAGAAAATGCTCATTTTCAGGAAAATGCGCCGGGATATTTGGCGAACGAACATTTTACAAGGTGCGGAGATCATAGAGCTTTACCTCTAGCCGAAAAAATCTGCGATAAGGTGGATTTTCGGGCCACAAACCGCCTTCGAGTCGACCCTTGCGAAATGAAGCTAGGAAATCCTAGGAATTCCTAGGAATTTCCTAAGAATTCCTAGGAATTTTTTCCTAAGAATTCCTAAGAATTCCTAGGAATTCTTAGGAAAGAAGGTGTGAATTTTCACGGTAATTGGAACATGGAATTCCTCGGAATTCCTAGGAATTCCAAGCTTTGCATGGTCTTAGATTAGCTTGGAAAAATTCCTAAGAATTCCTAGGAATTCATAGGAATCTGAGAGGATTAAATAAAATATGAGAAAAAAATTGAATTCCTAGAATTCCTAAGAATTCCTAGGAGTTTCTGGGAATTACTGAGAATAGTTAATACTAGGATCTATTATGCACATCAAACAACAAACAAACTTAACGTTGATTAAGTATTTATTCGAAAAATTGTAAGGAGTCTTTACAAGTTTGTCATCCAGGCCACAAAATTCAACATTTTGTTTTGATTTATTGAAAATTTCAAACTTAAGCCTGTACTATAAAACCTTAAGACCTTTTCCTGTGAATATATTTAGAGCATTAATTCACCACAGTTTCCGCACTCTGAAAACTAGCCTGGACTGGCTACATCTTATAATGACGCAGTGCAGCTGTGATTAAAATAACATCTCCACAAAGTTCACAAGAGTCTTTATTTGACATACTGAATACTATCTTTCTTGGACATATGTACATGACCTAAATGTATGTATTGTCCTCTGAAATTCACATCAGTGAATACATTTTCAAGAATTGTCAACACAGTCAGTGACTTATTTGATTCTGAATACTTCTTTTAAATAAAGCTTCATGAGTATACACAAAGTGAATCAGACAACAAAGTCATTGTCTTGGTTTTCTTTTTTATCAAAATATTTTGCTGTGTTCAATCAGAGTGGATTAGAGACAACTTGCAACACATTTACAATTGCACTGTGTCCTGGTTATGCGCCGATCAATGCGAAAGTTCAACATCCCCCCGGGCAACCCCCCGGGCATTTGAACTTTTGAAGATCGGCTTGTTCAAATTCCCTTCCCTCGGGGCAAAAAAGCCGTTCAAATGCCCCACCAATTAGTACCGAACTACCTCTCCTCAAAGACAAATTTCGTCTTTAATCAAACACTTTACGGCCTTTCAAAGAGAAATACTGTCGTAGTCACACCTTCAAACTGTATTAAAGACCCTTTTCAAAGAGGTATTCACTAAAAAAGGCGAAACTATCTTGTAAATCCGTCAAACCCTGCAAAAACTGGAAAAAACTCAGGGGCATATTACGTCAGAACAAGAGATAAATCTGGTTGAAATTCCCCACCCTTCCAACGCAACGTTCAAATTCCCCCCTCCCCGAGCACGATGCACAGTCAAATGCCCAGGGTATGCCCGGGAGGGAGATATTGAAGTTTCGAATTGATCGGCGCATTATAAGTTTGAGTAGTTATTAAAAGGGACTTAGCTTTGATACTGAGCCAGACCTGCCAACCTCCAAAACATGCAAATTTGGAGACGTTGAAAAAAAGCCCAGAAAAACCAGGAGATTGGGACCTCAAACCTGGAGATTTCCAAAATATGTGTTAAATGAAAATAAAAATGGTAGATTTCTTGTTTCAAGGTATTCTTTACCTTATCTGTGCACCTATTGTATTCTTTTGCCGCATATTTTGAAGAGTCAGTTTCTGTTTCGCTGTCGACGCGAGGCCGCAGGTTGAGTTTACTGTTCACAGCTGTAGCCTTCTAGAGACCTAAGCGCACCTATGTTTCACGGAAATGAGGCTGGAATTGTACCTAGGTTTCCCTCAGACATTAGATGTGACAAATTTGGCCATTTTCAACACCGATTTTTCAATATTACTCCATACTATCTGAATTGTTTGGCAATTTCAAGATTTTCTGATTCACCGTGAGATTTGGAGGCCAAATCGTGAGACCGTGAGTTGATACCCTAAACCGTGAGTCTCACGGTGAAACCGTGAGAGTTGGCAGGTCTGCTGAGCAGCCTACTCTTGACTTGAAACTGCACTGCTCTGGCCACGAGTGTCACATCTGTTCTCACAGCAGCTGATCATGAATTGAATATATACCTAGTAGAACAAAACAGAACATTGTGTGATTAAAATCAGTTCTGAGTTATTGTTGTATTCAGTTAACAGTTCCGTTCTTTCAATTCTCTGGAAAATGATCTCTGTTATTGCTTTCAGATTGAGACATTGTAAACGCAAAACAACAGTTATCTGAAAACACTCTGCAGTGGAAAGGGAGTGGAAAACATTTTATTTGATGTTTTATTTTAACTTTTCTATAAACTGCACAATTAGGCCATAACTGCTTCTTATAGTTAAATAAACTCGCAAATTCAGTCTGCCTCAAATATAACTAGGCACATGTAAATATAGCTTCGAATTCAGGAAGACAGAATCGAGAGAACATGATCTTCTTTAAAAATCGTTAATTTTGAAGCCAATCTTTCATTACAAATCATTTTCTTTTAAACTTACCTCCTTCTTAAGAGTAGATATCCAAATTTTGTTGCTTTGAGGCAAATTTAAGCTTAAAAGAATAGGAAATCCAAGGAAACATGTGTTGAACATTTGAAATTTGTGGCGCAGGAATATTCAACCGTTTTCTCTGAGCCCGCAGTGATAAGGCTGCTGAGTAAAGCGGCTCATTCATTACCAGTCTCTCCTCACATATTCAGGATTCGAAAATGGCTGCTGCTCCCGGTCGTGTCTAAAAGCACACACGAGTGACCACGAGTGACCACGAGTGACCACGAATGACCACGAGTGACCACGAGTGACCACGAGTGACCACGAGTTGACCACGAGTGACCACGAGTGAGAATGCATCAAAAAATTTTGTTGACGGCATGATGACGTCAGCATTACACATCATTTTTATCAAATAATCACTATTTAACGGCAAACAGACCGTTTCTTCAGACCTTAGCAGCGGAAATCGACATTTACACCATGTCTGAATGGGGAGGGGGCCTAGGGGACAGACAGGGAGGGGGAGGGGGGAGAAACCTCCCGCCACCTGCACCCTCTAATCTCGGTTGCCGCCACTTTTCTCTCACTTTCCGCACACTTAAAGCAACGCTTCCTGCGCTTCCGCTTCCCGTCCACTTCCCGCCCTCTTTTCTACCCGGGCTGCAAGCTCTGTCCACCTCCCTTCCCACCCCCACTTCCGAAGGGCGAAAAAAGAAAGAAAGAAAGGTAAAATGAGAAATAATAATATAGGAGTGGATATGCATCAAAATAGTTAGCAAAGGTCATTGTGACGTCATCATTACATCATTTTATCAAGCTATTAATGTTTAGCCTCGAATTGATCGTTTGTGGAGAATTAATTAAATAGAAAGAATACCTTACATTTTCCAAGACCACAAGTGAATGCATGATTGAAAGAAAGAAAGAAAGAAAGAAAGAAAGAAGATGGAAATCACGAATACAAAAATAAAAATAAAAACGTTTTCTGTGAAAGTACGCAGGAAATATTTTAGCGAGAACTTTTCCACCAAAAAAAAAACCAGCATGGAGAAAAACAGGGAGTGACAATTTCAACCATCGTTAATGATTATTATATGCCGGAGCCCAGTTGCTCCTGTAATATGACATCAAGTTTTTGGCTTTTAATTGTTTAACGAATATATGTAGTGGTTTACAAAACGATATAAATTTTGTTATATCAGCATAATAATACCTACAACTACAACAGTCTACAAAGAGGAAAACAAGGAAGTGAGTACGTCCAAATCGCTTTCAAGTCGGGCAAATCCCGCGCGACGCTAAACACTGGTACTGGTAGAAAAAAAATGTAATAGCAACTAGGCCGACGATGGGATTTTCCCGCCTATAATTAACTGGAACTGGCAAATTTGTCAAACTGAACTACTGTTTTAAGAGTACTATAGAAACCAAACTGACGCTCGAGTGACAAGTCCTAGACACTGTTAAACACACCTTTGGACAAAAACCTGAGAAAGTTGTCGTGGCTGGTAGGATTGTAATTGATATGAATCGTTTAATTCCATGCAAGATTTTAGCAGAAGCAAAAGTGAAAAGATTTAGAGAAAAGCAGTTAGAATTTTTCTATATTAACAATTTTGTCCGATTTATGTCACTCCCGGAATTGTTTGGATTGCATTGCTTTACGTAACACGAAGAGCCCTCAAAGCATTATTGCTTCCAATGTGACTGCTTATAGGGTGGTAGTAGGTATTGGTAAAATCGGGACTGTAGACAACTTGGCCTTTCTCATCGCGTCCTCTTAGCCTCCTGTCCACATGTTTGACGATAACATTGTTTGGTGGCATACGGTAATTCTGAGAGAATGTTTCTCTTAAAAAGGCTGATCGAGGACATACAACAGCGGCAGCAGCGGCGGTGATAAAAAAATATGTGACAAGTAGTAAGAATGTGCCCGCTCGTGCGAAAGAAAAAATGTGGTCAATTTTATAGCGTGAGAAATTCCACGGGGGTAGTTATACCGAAACTCAGAAGACTGTAAGTGCTTATCTCAAACTAGCCTGGTGCCGCCCAGGCGTTCCCTTCCGTAGTGGCTGTTATAGCGCGAATATTTATTTCTGTCACAAATTTCTCTTAATCTAGTTTCGCAAAGATTTATCTTCGAGAAATTGAGAGACCGGCATTTGGCATGTTTGGCAAGGCTATATTTTCACCATTTGCGAAAAAAATAGATGGTCAGTGGCATTGTGTGTTTGTTTGTTTGCTTGTTTGTTTCGTTTGTAATTGAATATGGACCTTGTTTTATTTTTGTAGAAAAATAAGCAGTAAGAACACACGGTTTCGTCGATTTCCTAATTTTTTGTCGCAATTTAATGATATTTTGAACAAATGTAGGAAATCATTCTTTCTTTCATGCATTCACTTGTGGTCTTGGAAAATGTAAGGTATTCTTTGTATTTATTTAATTCTCCACAAACGATCAATTCGAGGCTAAACATTAATAACTTGATAAAATGATGTAATGATGACGTCATGATGACGTCTGCTAACTATTTTGATGCATATCCACTCCTATATTATTATTTCTCATTTTACTTTCTTTCTTTCTTTTTTCGCCCTTCGGAAGTGGGGTTGGGAAGGGAAGTGGACAGAGCTTGCAGCCCGGGTAGAAAAGAGGGCGGGAAGTGGACGGGAAGCGGAAGCGCAGGAAGCGTTGCTTTAAGCGTGCGGAAAGTGAGAGAAAAGTGGCGGGAAACGAGATTAAAGGGTGCGGGTGGCGGGAGGTTTCTCCCCCCTCCCCCCTCCCCCTCCCTGTCTGTCCCCTAGGCCCCCTCCCCATTCAGACATGGCGTAAATGTCGATTTCCGCTGCTAAGGTCTGAAGAAACGGTCCATTTGCCGTTAAATAGTGATTATTTGATAAAAATGATGTAATGCTGACATCATCATTACGTCAACAAAATTTTTTGATGCATTCTCACTCGTGGTCACTCGTGGTCAACTCGTGGTCACTCGTGGTCACTCGTGGTCACTCGTGGTCATTCGTGATCACTCGTGGTCACTCGTGTGTACTTTTAGACACGACCTAATTTGCATAGTTGGGAATTTTTGGAATTCTAGGAATTCTTAGGAATTCCCACAAAGCTGGGAATCCATTTCGCAAGGGAAGTTCGAATCTCCAGCCTAAAACAGTGTGGTGCCTTGACTTCGTCTTATTAAGGTAGTAACAGTCATGACAAAGAAAGCCCAAAACGATGAAATAAGCCCAAAAAACACCTAAAGACGCAAGAGGTGAGTTCGTTTTATTCATTTCAATAAAAAAGTGTTGAAATTGAGTTTTATTTCGCGTTCGAAATCGACGATATTTTATTCCCCATACAAATTGTTAACGCTTGTAACCCAATACCGGTCGCTCTCGAAGGTCACGTCCCGGCTCGAGAACCGTAAATAATTTATAAATTCCTCGCTTTTTCGAGGCGTGAGCTTGGGCTGCCTGTGGTTAAACTCTAAATACATTTCAATTCGAAATAAGAAGGTGGAAAATACCAAACAAATACCAAAGAAAAAGTACAAAAAATACAACTGAAAATACAAACAAACACGGAGGATGAAAAACCGGAAAAAGTGTCATGTTTCATCTCTCCTATTTAAACCTTGGTTCCAAGGTTTGACCTCTATCGATGAGGTAATTGTTTGTGACAACGATGGCATTGTACCATGTAAATAACGTTTTTAGAGTTACAGTCAATGTGATGATGAATGGGCCTTGTTTCGCCCGTAGAATAAAATGTACAGCTAGTGCAGAGGCCGTCTGTTATATAGTTGCATGTCAAGCAGTGTTGTGTCCGCATCGAAACGAGCCACGGGGTTGGTTACTTTGGTTAGAGTTACGAAGATTGGCGCTAACTAATAAATTACTAAGATTGTTTGTGCGGCGGAAAGCAACGAGGGAAGCAGCATTAAAAACGTTGGCACAGCGGGGAGACGAGGACAAGATGTTGAGGTATTTGTGAATAATGGATGATACAGAACGAAGGGCTGGATTATATGTGATAACAAGGAGTACCCGTTTGGATTGGCTTGTTTGGGAAGTGTCTTTGGAAGCGAGTGATTCGGTAGGTGTGATGTTGTGAACACGTCGTATTTCTTGGTCAAGGAAGGACAGGTTGTATCCCCGTTTGTTAAGATAAGTTTTGAGTTCAGTAGTGTGTTTCGTGAAAGTGTCGTCAGAAGAACAAATACGGTGGAGTCTAAGAGCTAAGCTGAATTGAAATGTATTTAGAGTTTAACGTGGTACGTTATCTCTATCACTTAGGCTTATGTTATTATAGTATCACGTATCCTACATATGTTATATATTTTCAAATTTTAAATCGTAACGTTTTTAGTTTTTTCGCCAGTTTTTTAACGTTGTAATATTAGCTTCTTTAAATATAAATTTCAAATCGTAACGTTTTTATCTTTTACGGCAGTTTTTAAACGTTGTAATAAGAGCTGCTTTAATTGTTATTTTAGTATCATATTTTATACCCTTAGTTTAAATTGTAACGTTTTTGCCGTTAGAGTCATTCCCTGTAAGACCCTGAAGAAGAAAGGCTGTGCCTTTTGAAATATTGGTAAATATACAGTTTCACTACCGTTGAATCAGCATCAGTTGCTTTTTTATCGTACTTATTTTGTGTAGTAGATCGCCGAAGAAAATGTCGGCTTTTCTTTTTCAGCTTGTTTACCTTGATTTTGGTAGCGAATCACCGAAAACGTGTGACACTTAAACATTATTAAACGTTTCTCTTCAATTTTACTGTGTTTTATTTTTGTATCATGTCTTGTTATTTTGGTGTCAAAAGATTTCCGTATATAAAAACCTACCTTTTGTGAACACTTGTTGATAGTGCGACGGTGAAAGAATTCGAACACAACGCTAGACTAGTTTGGTTTGGATCCGCAGACTGATCTACTTCTAACCCCTTTGCTCAATTACCAATTTTGTTGCCTCAAAAATTTCCTGCTCGGTCTTCCAAACCAGTATTTCTCAGATGATTTCTTTTTGCTTTGACGTTCCAACGTTTCAAAGCTTTTTTCGCTTCTTCTCCCCCGGTTTGTCGGCCATTCTTTGAGCAAACCCGTGAACTTGGTGTAACATTACGCCACGTCGTTCATGAAGACCGATTGGTCAGTTCTCTTTCTCTTCATGTTCCACGTATGGCATGCACTTTGCGAAAATGAATAATTACGAGCATCGGTCAAAACCTATATATGCGAGTTACACGTTTCAAGTTCTTGTGAGTTTCTGGTCTTAGTTTACAGTGCTTTTTAAGACTACTGTTTCGATTAGAAGATCACACTAGACAAACCAATAATGCACTTTATTCAAAACGAATTGATTCGTTAGCTATGCTTATACTAGAGACGTATTACTCGCCTGGGACGTATTTGGACAAACAGCGTTTAGTTTGCTGTTAGGCGACCGCGGAAGAATGGTCTGCGGTTAATAGCATATTTCAATATGGCGGACGATATGGCGTGCGAGCGCAAAGATCGAGATCGAGAAATACAGCGTATGGAACGAGAAGAAACCCGTTTGAATTGGATTCACAAAGCTTGCATTGGGCAAATTTATTGATCAAAATCACGAGGTTATGTATTTTACAAGGTAAGATGTACGAAGGATAATTCTTGCGTACAAATGTAACTCCTCTGGACCCTGTGCTGCTCGCAGTCAGCATACACTGGAGAAAATAAGGAGTGTGTCGTCATAGGGCCACACAGCTGGAGCATTGCATATAAGCCAAGAGCTTTAGAGTCAACATGCGTTCACTTCAAAGTTCTCAGGCAAATTAGCTCGCGACGTTTAAACACCTTTTTTTCCACAACCGGATGTGTCACAAGCCTTAGTAAAGATTAATAACTCAATAAAACAACAAATGGCAAAATCCTTTCAAATTGAAAAAAATCGAAGAGGTCTGTTTATGCTTCTTGAAATAATTATAAAGTTGATTTATTACCCGGAGATAACGTACATTATTGATAAGGAAACTTGCAGAAAGACACTCAATCCGATAAAAGTCTTTCGGTAGAGTATTAAGACAGAAACCAAGAGTTTTATGTTACTCGTAATTTTGCAAGCAATTTGTATTTTCAACCTTGGTCGAGCAGGAGCGGATTTTTGCTTTTTAAAATTGTGTACACTCCTCCCTGCCCAAGACAGGAGATCCACTTGATAAAATATAAAGGGAGGCGTTATACCACGACTTGATCGTTGCTTCAAAACTCACTTACTGTCTTCAAGTCTTGTTATCATTTCTTATTGCACGTTTGCTAAAAATTTGCTGCTAAATTTGTCACTATAGTTGTTATCGTGCAGCGTATAAACCCAGTGGAGGGATTTTAGATCGAAGGCAGTACTTTGTAGTTCTCGCAGCTAAAACGTGCTCGTCACAACAGCTACAATACCTTCTTAGCTGCAAGGCCCTGATGAGCAGAAAAGTGTCTGACAAACTCATTAATTTTCGTAAAATAAATCGAACTCTTTCCCATACCAACCGGAAGTACCTCAGTAATTCTGACTGGCTTATGGCATTGTACTAAATCACGGTTATTTAACTTCATGCAGTTATTAGCTGATGCAAAGCCAAGAAAAACACCGCCAGAAATGGCGAGGTCAACGAAAAAAAAATCTGAGGTATTAATAAACCAAACGCCTTTCAACTGGAAAAAATTTTGCACCATTTTTATTCAGCTGCTATACACGTCCTTTTTTTGCCCCAAGTTTGAGGAGTTGGAAGACTTCGTTAAAATGCTGGCAATGTTAATAAAAGTAACACGTTGAAATGCTTATCTTGCGTAATACGTGTATCTAACCACTGGGTAATGCGAATTCATTTCATTCAAAGCACGCCGGTACAAGTGACACTTCCCCTAAGAATCAAGAATGTAGTTTGAACATTATAAATGTGGGATTGAATTGAAATCTTAAGTGCAGTGCGTTTTTGCGCTTCTCCCCGTTTTTCAATTTCTCTTTAATGGAAATTTAGCCGGTTACTGTGGAGGGAAATTAGCTGGCTTTCCTCTGCATTCACAGCGGTTTACAAGCCTAAGCCCTATTTTACACGTACATCGGACTCCTGCCACAGAATAAACACAACCCTGCTGACAACAGGAGTTCGAAAACCTTCCTTTTCAAGAATTAATCATTATTATTGTCATGTTAGTTTCTAGCTCTGAATAATTATTGTAAATTAGTACAGATTTAGCATATATTTTTCATTGTAATTAGTATTAGTATTAGTTAGATTCTTCTATTTGCATAATTGTAAGAGCACTGAGACTCTGTTTAAGTGCTCCTAAAGCCGAAATATTATTATTGTATTATTAACAGGATCCGTCAAATCCTCGGCACTCTGTTGAAAAGCAGTGAGTCATAGCCAGCAAAGAAGTACACATCCATAGCGAAATCATTTTCTCGTTGATTTGTGCCAGTGTCTTCGAGTAAGCAGTTTCCGATTTGACCTGCGCATGTGAAATGGAGCTCTGTTCTGTCTTCCCCCTGACACTCAAGCCGGAAATCATAAATGAAAACACTAAACGGATCGCTTGCTTGTGAAACTTGAAACCCTCCTTTTTTCAAATGAAAATGAAACCCCGGGGGGGGGGGGCTACTCAACAAAGTTTGATACGGGGAGGCTCCGCCCCGTGGTCCAACCAGCTTACCCTTTATATACCATTTTTGACAGAAAAGGTACCCCCTTTCGTATACCTTCCATTGAAAAATGGTACCCCTTTCACATACCTACTGAAGGGAACTGCATCCCTTTTCTAAACCCTTGGAATGCAGTTATTGAACGATATTAGGGGAGAACAGTAC
>OZ034967.1:5232500-5305000 GCA_964030785.1 Siderastrea siderea
CTCTTTTATCATTTTGGTCCTTTTTAATCGCTTGAGGAACAATTGTTCCCATTAATGCGTTCCGTTTTAGAGTGGCTGTTCCTTTATGCTGACACGAGGAACTTTGGTTCCCAATTAATTACGTTCCTTTTTTTGTAAAGGAACGTTTGTTCCTTTCTAACATTGTTCCTGTTTTGAAAAATTGGTTCCTTTTCATTCACTTGAGGAACAATTGTTCCCATTAACAGGTTCCGTTTTGAACGAAATGTTCCTTTTTATTGGCACGTGGAACAGTTTGTTCCTAACCATTAGTTCCTATTTATGTAAAATGGTTCCTATTTAGAAATGACAGTTCCTTTCTACATCTTGTGCAGCAGAAACATTCTTCTTTTCTTGCCATCTATGATTTTATCGCTTTTTAATTGGCAAAAACATTTGGTGTAGTGTTTTAAGTTTCAAACAACACGAAGCAGAGTGGATAGCAGATTCTTAAAGACTTTTCGAGGCCCTTCTAGACTTGCCCGGGCAAGGTTGAATATAATCGCAACAACGCCACATATCACCTTAAATTTGTAAACTTACTTAAGAATAATGAATAGTGGCAAGCAGATACATGCCTGAGCAAGCAGGGGCAAGTTGGGGCAGGTTGAATTGGGGCAAGTTTAAACTTGCACAATGCAGCCATTGTTTTTTTTTTGTCGTCTTTGTGTTTTGTTCACTATTTATGTAAGTGGAACAAATTGTGTGAATCACTCAGATGTCCGACATGAACAAAAAGGGTAAGGTTGACTGGTCGAAAATCGATGGCTCATCACCAAAACCAAAACGGCTTCACTTGGAAAAAGAAGAAACAGATAGCTTGTATCACTGTCCAATACAAACGTGTGATCACGATGGATTTAAAAGTCAACGTGGCTGCAGGAAACATGTGAACACCAAGCACAGTTGGTTCTTTTTCTTTGACGAAAAACCCGACGTTTCAAGTACCAAAGAACTTGCCGATGATGATACATCGGGTGAAATCACAAAACAAACTGCCAGGGTAATGCCTTCGTTTTCAGTTTCCAGCCAAATTGGCGAGTTATTCACGAAATGGTTGACTGGAAGTGGTGGGGGTTGCAAGAAAGATCGTGCAGCTCAGCAGATAGCCAAGAGATGCTTTAAATTTCTCAAATTTTGCTGCGAAGATGAAGATGAATTGAGTTTTGAAGCGCTGGACTTTAGCCTGTGTTCTCATAGTCTGTTGTTCAAGTTTATCGACTACTTGCAAGATGAATGCAAACTCGTACACGGTGGCCGATTGGGCTACATTGATGCGATCTCCGAATTAATCGACTTCAGAAAAATAAACGGCGCATCAGACACAGTTCTTCGAAATTTGTCCTCGACGGAGTTGTACCTTAAACGAGCGCGCAAGACGGTGGCAAAGATGATGAGACTGCAGTGGACACAAGATCTAGACATTGAAACTTTGGATGCTAGGGGGCACTGGGCAACCATGGAAGAACTGTTAGAAGTGGTGACATTTCATTTGCCTCGTTACGAGAACACTGTGAAGACGTGCAAAACTATTCCAGGTGAAGTTAGTCCTTCGGACTTGACATTTGCCACGAAATTTGTCGCGGTGTATTTGTTCATCAAGGTAAAGGGGTCTCGCCCTATGACTTATCAGTATTTGACAGTGGACATGGTCAGAGCAGCTAAGGAGAACGGGGGATTCATCGACCAGAAAAAGTTCAAGACTGCTAGGAAATATGGATTTGACTCCTTAATTCTGACCGATGCAAGCATGCAGGTGCTCGATAGCTACATAAATTTCGTAAGGCCATTGCTAAAACCCCAGTGCGAGTTCGTTCTGGTCACGAGAAATGGAGGACAGCACAGCAAATTGGGCGACGTCATGAGTAAACTGGTGTTTGATGCAATCGGAAAGTTCATTCATCCGACGCGCTATCGTCAAATTGTCGAGACGCAAAGCCTCAATCTGCTCACAAGCAAGGAGCAACAAATTTTGTCAGAAGACCAAAAACACAGTTCTGCCGTTGCAAAAGTTCACTATCAAAAGCAAAGATCGCGCGAAGTTGCTGTCAAAGCTCACGAGTGTCTACAAAAGCTACAAGGCACGAAAGGCTCGGAGGTGGATAGGGAAGTGCAAACGAGGTTTAACGGCTCAACTTCAAGTCTTGCAGCTCCAGTCAAAACAGCAGAAACAAAGAGCGCGCCCCCTAAAGAAAAGGATTCCCCGCCCACAAACCAATTGCGAGTTCAAAGAAATTATCGTCGGGTGTTGAAATTCACGGCAGACGAGGACGATTTTCTCAAGAAGGGAATCGATCGGCACGGGTTTGGGCAGTGGACGGCAATTCTGAGGGATCCCGATCTCAAATTTCAAGACGGAAGAACGGCGGACTCTCTCAAGAAAAGGGCTGGAATGAAAATGCAGCTATAGCTTGACATAATGTTTAGAAACAAACTAATCTGCCAAAACTCGTCTAATAAAATATGGGACCGAGCCGACGCACCCTTTATCGTGTAAGAGATAGTCGAAGTAAAGTAAGCAAAGTTGCATTCAAAAAGTGACTTTCTTTTAATCAAGGTTGACGTTTTCCTTTCCTTTCCTTACATGTAGTTCGCTTATTTATTATTTATTAGCATCACTCTCGACTTGAAAAATACGATTTCAATTTTACGAAAGGCAAAAACACTGAGTTCAATGTTTCATTTCACAGAAAACGGATTCAATTGATGACATTTGTCTGACCAATCACTCTCGTCATACATGGGCTTTATCTTTTCGTCACATTCATCACGTTTCTGGCATATGTTTAGCCACAGGTCGTCACAAGACATTCCCTCATGTTTGCTGTAAGATAATTTAGCTGCCAAAAGAGAACAAGTTCCCTGGACAGCTGGCAAGACCTTGCTAAGCACAGCACTCCTGATTCCCTAAAATAATTACAAGGAAACAGTAAACTAGTCAGCACAGAATCACTAAAATTGACGAATAATCTGTAGGAAATATTTAGACTACAATGCCTATTAGATTAACTGGTTAGAAAAGCCTAAGCAATATAGCATTTCGTTCCTGTTAATTGCTACGTTTTAAGCTGAACTTTGTAAATTCGTTCACTAAAAGAACCGAGAGCAACTTTTCTTCCTTAACTTGTCTTAAAGCTACGAAGAAGGAATATGAAATCTAGTACATACCTTATTATTGAGTTGCCTTGCTGGTGCTGTGGCCATCACTGTCATCGAGTGAAATGAGAACGAAGCAACGTTTCAGACTTCTTTTATAGCATACTAGCTTCATTGTTTACGTTCCTCAGTTTGATCTTTTCTTTTCGATAAATTAAGGGCAAAAATAGGCGGTTAGTGGTAAAAAATGCCCCGACGAGCTACATTTTTAAACTTCCTGTGTGTGATTTTTTTTTGTTTTCGATACAATCAAGTCAAAAACAAAATGCCCGAGCAATTTACAGTGGTTACATAACTGCTTCTCCTTGGCAAACAGTGTAATAAAGAATCTGGAAAACAATGAAGCGCAAACTAAACATTCATACCGGCATATGATCAATGCCTTAAAAACATGTCACCTTAACACTTTTTTAGCGAACAAGCATTTCCAGAATCAACAAAAAGCTTAACGATATTTTTAAAATACTAGCGAGCTAATTGAAAGGATTATTCTTTTGTGCAGCACAGTTGTAATTAATAGCTTTTCTCGGCGTATCCGTCACATTACGAGAAATATGCAATTTAGATAATGCACGTTAACTTGAATGAATGAATAAATGAATCAATGAATGAGTGAATGAATGAATGAATGAATGAATGAATGAATGAATGAATGAATGAATGAATGAATGAGTGAATGAATGAATGAATGAATGAATGAATGAATGAATGAATGAATGCGTATTTACAGTAGGTTCACAGTAATCAAAATATCTCTCAGTGCTGTTCCCCGTTGTTTCCGTTTTATCCGTTTCACTAAAGAAATAATTGCATTTTCACTCAGATCTCAGTAGTCAAAAGATCTCAAGTAAATCGGGGATAACGGATACAACGGGGACAGAACTTACAGTACATCAGATCAGCTTCAAGGAATATAAAATAATATAAAGTACAACGGAGACAACGGACACGGCGGGGACACAACTTACAGTATATGTATAGGAATATATTAACAATACTACTACTACTACTACTACTAATAATAATAATAATAATAATAATAATAATAATAATTATTATTATTATTATTATTATTATTAGTAGTAGTAGTAGTAGTAGTAGCAGTAGTAGTAGTAGTAGTATTGTTAATATATTCCTATACATATACTGTAAGTTGTGTCCCCGCCGTGTCCGTTGTCTCCGTTGTACTTTATATTATTTTATATTCCTTGAAGCTTCAAGGAATATAAAATAATATAAAGTACAACGGAGAAAACGGACACGGCGGGGACACAACTTACAGTATATATATAGGAATATATTAACAATACTACTACTACTACTACTACTACTACTACTACTAATAATAATAATAATATTAATAATAATAATAATAATAATAATTATTATTATTATTATTATTAGTAGTAGTAGTAGTAGTAGTAGTATTGTTAATATATTCCTATACATATACTGTAAGTTGTGTCCCCGCCGTGTCCGTTGTCTCCGTTGTACTTTATATTATTTTATATTCCTTGAAGCTGATCTGATGAACTGTAAGTTCTGTCCCCGTTGTATCCGTTATCCCCGTTTTACTTGAGATATTTTGACTACTGAGATCTGACTAAAAGTTTAATTATTTCTTTAGTATGACGGATAAAACGGAGATAGCGGGGAATAGTAGTTGGAGCTTGTTTAAGTTGATATTCCTTTTTACTCTTTTCATTGAGCGTGAGTGTTTCGCCATTTGTGTCTGTGATCTATTTCCTATTTAGTTTGTTCTGATTTGCACGATTGTATACATTCAACGGAGATCGCGGATATGCCGGGGACAAAGGGACTCACTTTTGTATCATGGAATAAGATAGCTCTGGGAAAACCCTTGTTTTGCTGATATAAATTTAAGGCCATCATCTTTTAACACTGTTTTAGGAACAAGTGTGCCTTTTTTGTAGCTGTTCCTCTTATAAGGAACGCTTTGGAACATAAACCTTCCCATTTGAGGTATATTTTTGGCAAAAGCCGGTAAAACGTAAGTTTTAGCAGTGCCCTACATAAACCTACATGGAAACGTAGTTATGGAGAGATTTGCGCGGTAGTCAGAACTATTTTAGGGTTTTTAAAATCAGGAACTGAAATTTTGGGAAACGATCTTCTTCTTCTTCTTCTTCTTCTTCTTCTTCTTCTTCTTCTTCTTCTTCTTCTTCTTCTTCTTCTTCTTTTGCTTTTCCCACTTCTCTTCATGCTTCTCCTCCCCCTCCTCCTCCTCCTCCTCCTCCTCCTTCTCCTCTTCCTCCTTCTCCTACTTCAAATGTTTAGGAGCACAAATGTTTTTTCACAGAGAAGTAGAGGCGCATCTCTTAGGGCGCGTCGTTTCCGTTTGCATCCGAAAACTACCTTCTCTGTGAGACAGTATTTGTTTAAGACCGCGGCGATAGTTCTTATTAAAAATAAAGCAAATGCATGGATTAACAGCGCTCCACGAATACACCATAAACAGTGCAACAAATGGGATCACCGTTTGAAAAGCGCAGATAGGTGAGTCTTCCAAATGCCAAAGAAAAATTGTGCAAAACCTAACCACAAGATGTGGAATCATACAGACGATAAACGCTGTTACTATGGCCACTGACAATAGGAAAATCTGCCTGTTCTGTTGATATACGCAGGATCGAGCACTTACAGACATCATTTCCCTTTGATCGCGCCTTCGTTTTAAAGACCACGCTATGGCTGCATAAACGATGGTGAGGATAATGGGTACGGCGATGATAGCGAGGAAAGTTGCCGTGATGTATTTCTTTGAGGTTTCGTCATGGTCAAATGCTGGTTCCCAGTCGTACTCGCAATAATATTTATTCCCTTCAGGGAACAGTCTCAAAGTGTAAAAATAAGGCGAATGAACAGCAATGGCGATAATCCACGAGCAAAGAAGGCAGGTTGGACGCACTTTCGATGTGATGTGTTTTGACTTCAGTGGAAAGACAACAGCGGCGAGCCTGTCCAACGATATCAACAGAAGGCTTTCCACAGAAACAAGCACAGAAACATCAGGGAGAAAGTAGCACACCTTACATAAGACGTTTCCAATTATCAGTGGACTGTGAACCTTGAAGGCACCCGACCCTAAAATGATTTCGACAATTTTAATCGGCATGATGGTCAACGGAGTGAAGAGATCGGAGAAGGCCATGTTGAAAACGAAGTAATTGATAGACTTGTGCAACTTCTTGTTCTTCCAAACGACCAGAGTAATAAGGACATTTCCAACTAAAGAAACCAGGAGAATGACAAAATAGGCCAGAGATTTGAGTACGACTGCGGCTGTGGAGTCTTCCGTGAGGCAATCTTCGGCAGGTTCATCAGCGGAAAGTGAACTGCTGGTTTTTTTCCCCAAGCTGGAGTTTTCAAGCATGCTTGTATTGTCTTTCTTTGACGACGAGAGAAGATCCGCGCGATAGAAGAAAGCACCCCCAGTGTTCTGTAATACGTCGCAGTTATGCCAACGTGTCCAGGCTTTATGCTTTAGTAATGCACCGATCAATTCGAAACTTCAACATCCCCCCAGGTATACCCCGGGCATTTGACTGTGCATCGTGCCCGGGGAGGGGGGAATTTGAACGTTGCGTTGGAAGGGTGGGGAATTTGAACCGGATTTGTCTCTTGTTCTGACGTAATACGCCCGTGAGTTTTTTCGGTTTTTGCAGGGTTGACGGATTTACAAGATAGAATTTCCCCTTTGTTAGTGAATAACTCTTTCAAAAGGGTCTTTAAAGGAAGTTTGAAGGCGTCATTACGGCAAATCTCTCCCTGAAAAGCGTGTAAAGTGTTTGATTAAAGACGAAATTTGTCTTTGAAGAGAGGTAGTTCAGTACTAATTGGTGGGGCATTTGAACGACTTTTTTGTCCCGAGGGGAGGGAATTTGAACAAGCCAATCTTCAAAAGTTCAAATGCCCGGGGGGTTGCCCGGGGGTGATGTTGAACTTTCGAATTGATCGGCGCATAAGTCCTGTGGCAATTAAGTCTCCGCGATGGGTGCTTGGTTATAGTTATCAAGGGGCAATATTTGGAGTCGCGGCGCTGCTTGCAAAGGTTTCTGTTGCTTTGGTTTCGCGTCAGCACAGAAGGAAGACTGAACGCCTTTATTGCTAGAGTCAATTTTACAGAGGGAAACTACACGTCAATTTTTTAACTAAGCCAACTAAGTACGACAGATGCAACTCTTACAAGTCACGTTGCAATGTGCTTTACTGCGCAAACAAAACTATTTTCGGTGCCAATAAGATGTTTTTTTTGAATTTTCGTTGTCTTAAACACGACATACAGCCTTTTTTGGCAAATGAACTTTAACAAATACATGTTAAATAGACAAGTGTCGAAGAATTTGTTTCCTAAATGACTCTTTTAGAGAAGCATTACATATGGAAATTTGGAATGAGTTCCCTTTTAACTGTGTACTTCAGTACTGACACAGCGGACGCTGTGTATAAATTTTAAACGTTTGTGTTTTCAGGAAACGACGAGAAAAGAATGTAGACGTGAAGAATATGACATATTATTATTCAACAAATTGTCACTATGCCCATATATGGTAAGGAAGCCCTCAATATCTGTCATCCGCACATGACAGATATCCTGCGATATACGTAAATGACCATATTTGGAAGTTCACTGCAGATTTTCTTTCATTGCTTGTCTGGTGGCCATTTTGAGAAGCGAGGCAGTTTGAGCAGTGTTTTCCGGAAATTTTATCTCCCTGGAAACTTTCCACGATCAAATACTCTCAAAAAGTCAACAAGTATTTGCTTCAGCTGACAGAGATATCCAGAGGTTGACTTGGAATTTTCATAGTGAGAACTCAACCAAGAAAATGCTAACGCGAACGAAGCAGCACACTTGCTTACGGAAAGTTGTAAAGTTGAAAAGATTTTAATTCACAGGAGGAGGACTTATTCTCGGTAAGGTAGCAATATTTTTTTACTTTGTCTTGTCATTTCCAAACATGAGTTTGTAAATAAGTCTTTTGATGTGAACGGTAGTAAACTTCGATTTCTTGATGTTCTGTTTTGATTTTTATTATGTGTTGCTAGCTTTTAGCGTTTTCATCAGAGAACCATAGTAACGGGTGTTTTTCTCGTTCTGAAAATGGTAGTCGATGAGAATTTGTTGAGTAATAAAACAATTATCCAGCTCAATCTTGCGGAATATCCCCTGATTTAGCCAACTCGGCCTACGGCCTCGTCGGCTAAGTATCAGGTGATATTCCGCGCGATTTCGCAGGATAATTGTTAAATGAAACCCTTCGTTTCTTTTTGTCGACATTTTGTGCTTTTTTCACCAAAAAAAGGAGAAAACACGCAAACATGCCTTGACCACCTGTCACTTATGACGTCATATCTCGTAACCATAACGACCGATTCTCGCCAAATTTTATGGTGATATGCGTACTCCTAACGGCAGATGCTGATAAAAAATCGTTCTGACGAAAAAACATTGTGGGAGGGGGGATCCCATCCCCGCCCCTTGTGAGCCTTTTTTGCTCGGCAAGCACAAAATATTCTAATAATGACCCGTTTTTTAGTCGATGTTAAGTACCTTTTTTCAAACATCTGTCTTTTAGGAGATATGCTTTCCTTATGTCCTAGAGGGGGTACAGCCAGAATGATCTTAAGTTACCAAACTGGTGGACTTAAATTCGGGAACTTACCGTACACACTGCAGTAAGAAGATCTAAGAAGGCTGCATCAGTGGGTTTAGCTATAACGGTATGGGGGCCCGTTCTGGTCAAAATTACATTAATTAAATTTATTAAATCAGAATTAATAAAACTGTTTGTTCAATTATTTTTGTGGTATTTTACAAATAATTATATCTACTCTTCGAATTATTTTTACGTCTTTTAATTTATTTTACCTGTCTTCGACTTTTCATTCCTTCCGTGAATTATTTTTTCCTGTGCACGAATTTCTTAGCAAATCCCATACGCCATTGCACACTTTTTGGAATCCCATAAGCCATTGTTCACCCTCGTTCAATATGGCGGCTGAAGGTTCCACGTGGAGCGATGATCAGAAAGATGAAATTATCAGAATTGCAGAGAGTGCAATCGAAACTATAACTCAACTTTCAAACGTAGTGGGGAGATCAAACGGTGCTCGTGCTCCTGCTACAGCTCCAAGTAACTCGGGCAGTTCTCGCTCAGAAAACGCTGTTGATGAACTTCATCGCAGATTTCCAACTGCAGGATCGAGATTTAATTCTAGAGGTTCAAGGTCGAGATCTGCACGTCCTGCACCGTATCCTTCTCGGCGTCCCGCTGGACGACCCCGCGAGTCACTGATCGTGTCAAAAGATGTAATTGTTATCGAATATGAGCATGATCGAGTTCCTTCCAAAACAGAAAAGATCGAACTCGAGAAATCCAAACGACTTATATCTGGTTTTGAAGTTAATAGAGAATGGACTGCTAAACAGCTCGAGAAAGAGTTGGAAGCGTTGTTGAAAGGTACTCAGATGGAAGGATTTTGCTTTGAAATAATGAAGAACTGCTCCGGAACACTAGTCACCCCAAACGTCCCAAGTGGTAGGAAGATAGACTCAAAGCTTTTACTGAAGTCAATCGCCCCAACCGGATGTATTTACATAAGGTTACTTGCTGAGCTGGATGATGAAAGTGATGAAATGCTTGAACACTCAGTTTTCAGCATACCAGAAAACCAAGCTGAAGCTAGTTTCACAGCAACAACCAGTACTTCATCATTTACCACAACATTGTCTAGCAGCAGTTCTTCTACCATGACCCTGCCATCATCTAGCAGCAGATCATCATCAACGGTGTCTTCGTCTATCATCACACCATCATCTACCAACACGACTGTAGCCACAGTGGACCTCACTGTTGCAACCAGTCATAACAGTGCAGGCACATCAGAAGAAAGTGTTGATCTCTTGAATGCCACTGCTTCAAACAGAGAAGAGCATCCCATTCAGTGCCCATTTGATATAAATGCAATAATCAGTGACGCTAAAAGCAAAAATCTTACAGACCCTGTAGAACTATTAAGGTTCCTTCAAGAGAGGATTGTTAAAGGAAGACAACTCGACTTGACCTCTCTCGAAGAAACATGTGATGGGGAAACAACCTTTATCACTGTTGACAGGGACAAAGTTCTTGAAACAACCCTCAGTGAACTGGAATTTGTTGATGACTACACATTAACCTTTAAAGTGGATTTTATGGGAGAAGTGTCAGTTGACTTAGGAGGGCCACGAAAGGAGTGGATCAGATTGGTTAACAGAGAAATGAAGGCAAAGTACTTTGATAATGGTTTAAGAGAATACCTTTCACAAGATTACTATTATGTCGGTATCATGATTGCAGTAGTAATGTTACAGAATGGTCAAATGCCTGCATTCATTGATGACCACATTTTACAGGAGATTCTTTCAAGAAACAGAAGCCTTGATCCTTGTGTAAATGAAATGAAGGCTGGACTTGATAAGCTGGGAATGTTATCAGCTCTTCAACAACTTCCCACACTCATTAATTTGCTGAGACCAGGCTCACAACACAAGGTGAATGTCCCAAGACTTCTGCAAATGCTGAAGCCGAAATTTTCAGAAGAAGGAAGCAATGCAATCGGATACGAGAAAGAGGTGTATATGTTGTTTGTAAGATATGTTAGAGAAGTTGCAAGTGGCCGACGGTCCTGTGGGAGTAGGAAACTTGAGTTATGCCATATTTTAGAATTTGTCACAGGTGCATCTGAAGAACCTGTCCTAGGATTTGCAATGAATCCATATATAGAATTTGACATTCCAGTCATCACAAGAGTTCAAAATTCCATCCCCCAGGAGGCAAGTGCCCAAGTTTCTCCTGACCAAGACCCAGGTCTCCAACAAGAAAGTACTGAGGAGTCCACTGCCCTAGAGGAAAAACCCATGGTGCGTGCAGGGTTCACACTTACTGCCCATTGTTGTGGTAATGTGTTGCATCTTCCGAGAGCAACCCATGAGGTTCAGTTGCCTCCTCAGCAGAAGTTGTTTGACATTTATGATCTTGTATTCTCATCATCTTTCTTTGGTAAAGTTTAAAGCTCTCAGATAAGATTTGTGTTTCCAGAAAATTTGCATTGCTCCCCATGGTTCACAGTGGAAATTTATCTGCCACCTGGGGAGGTATGGATATTTCCAGAAATACATATTCTTTAATATGTTTTAATATTTAATATTCATTAATTTTTTTCATCACTGTTACCAAAGCATGCGATTGTCTGAAAAGATTAAAAGAAATTGATTGGAAAATCAAATACAGTGAAAAAATGATGTATATTCAGACAAAACAGTTAAAATAGCAATCAATGTTTTAGTATCATTATGCAGATGATTTCTTATTTCATCAGCATTTCATTGTTTTAAAAAACTGTTTCTCAGACAAAACAGTTCAACCATTATTGCCAAGGATGAATTAATGATTTCATCATTACGAGTTACATTTCATTTCACATTTGAATAATACACTTTTCCAACAAATAGATCAAAATCCACAGAAGATTCTATGCAAAACTTAATGTTAATGAGATGGTTGTCTGGCTTTGCACTTCATGCATGTGAGAATTATTTGAAAATGTTACTAACAGATTGTCTTGCCTCTCACCTCTCTCTTGGCATTACAAAACAATACAAAATAAAGTCTGGCAAAATTACCACATACTTGTCACTTGGCACTAAATAACAGTAAACTCAAAATTTGTCTTTAAATGAAATTATGCTTTGAATTTTGAACTTCCATTTCAAGAGCAATTTATGACTGTAATTATTGTGAGTGTAATTATGTATTTGTCATAGAGACAAACTGGAAAATTGAGTTCACTGCTTGCCTGTTAAAAGAAGTTTAAGGGATATACATTGATATTTTGCAGAAAATATCCATACTGTCATCATGGGTTAAAGCTTCTCTCCTGCTACCACTCACCTTTCTGGACAATTTTTTTTCACAAATTTCAAAATCCCTTGTCTGACTGGGTATGGATATTTTCTACTATCATTCTTTCTTGTTCATTGGCTCTGTTCATTGTTCATGCTTATTGACCCGTTTCTGTTGAGTTTATTTAAGTTACACATTAAAGATGTTGTCAATAAGACCTTTTGAAGTCTACTTGTTAATATTTTTTTTGTGTTCATGCAAATTGCCCTTCAAGCCTTATTAGCATGTACACAAAACAAAAAGAATTTGAACCTGCAGCGAGGCTTGGAAGGCAATTTGCATGTACACAAAAGAATAACAAATAGGCTGCAAAAGGTCTATTGTAAGATTTACAATGAAAGCCTGTTGAGGTTTGCTACAAAAAAGAAATAAAGAATGCTGGGAGTAGAGTTCAGTGTTTATTTAAACATACATGTACAGTGCTGTTTGCAACATCTATGGGATTTTTTGTCAATGACTGCAGGTCAAATTAACCAAAACTGTATTTGTTGTTAAATGACTCATCCACACTCGGGCAAAGAGGAAATGGTTACATTTCATTTTATATGGAAGAAAAATTAATCACCAACTTCAAACTTGGACAATGTAACCCCTTTCAGTGGATTCTTACATCTTTGTTTCAAAATCATAGTTATATTTCTGAGATGAAAAAGTGAACATGTCAGTCCACTGGCTGACAGTGACCAGGCATGCTCAAAATATACACTGTGAGCCTCCTTGGAAAGTGGTTAAGAAATCTAGCAGTCATTAATATTAAAAGGCTGCACCTTGCTAGCTTTTAGTAGTCCCATAAGTGGATAACATATCTAATGCCAGCTTCCAGACTGTCCACATTGCTTAGGTTACATTTTCTATTAAAATTCTAACTAGAGAAAGAATGAATAAACTCTACACATTGCTTGAAAATGTTAACTCCACAGTTCTCATCATTTTGTAATGGACTTGGCATTTGGGTTAACTGTTCATCAGATAACTCAATTGCTGGAGGAATAACATTTACTTGGTAATCTTCTTCTTCAATTGACAGAACACCCTCTAGATCCACGCTAAAGTCTTCAATTTCTTCTGGTGACAGCGCAGTGTGCCCAGAATGCATGTTCTCTAACATTCCCCGTTCCCACATTTGCAATTGCAAGGGTGACTGGTTGTTTTCAGTTGAAACTGGGTGATTGTTCATTTGCTGAATAAATTCTTCCAAAGATCTATTAATCCTGGGAGAATAGACATGGTGAAGACTGAATAAATGAACATCATCAGATATGTCAAGAATGCTTTCATCTTCCATCGCCTCAAACATAGGCACGCATAGCGTGCGTGAGCTATTTTGTAGCTGTCAAGAAGAGGTACAGAAATGGTTGTTGAATGAACGTGCGTGTACCAAGGTACACTATTGGGATGTTGTTTATTTGAGTAGCGTTGAGCATTCGAAAAGTATTGGTTTTTAGACAGAGTTTACCTTATAAGTGGAGCTGTGTCCGACATTGTGCAACCTCGTTCCCAGGGCTTTTTACAGAATGAGGGTGATCAAAGATCAATGTTTGAGTTTATGTTAGTGGTTTCGAATTCGTATACGTCATTGATCAATAGATGGTACGCTAATGCGTACAATGTGGCTTCAACGTACGACAAAACAAGAAGAAAGTGAGATAAAATCTGTAAAATATCTGACAACAGTGTGAATATGGGACAAACAAAATAATTCAAAACAGTCCTTTCTGAAGCTCATTCTCAGATGTTTCTCGAAGCTCAATGGATTGAAATTTAATTTTGTGGCTTTCAATTATAAAGATTATTTTTCCATGGACAAATATTTTAGATCTAGTAGGAAGCGTAACCTGTCACAAAAATTAATTTATTAATGTTTGAACCAGAAGAGAATAGCCGATCTTGAAAGTCACGTACGTCTTCTTCTTGCGTGACATCATGCTTGACGAACGTGGCAACTCCCGTATCCAGACAAATATATATCTATAAGCTCTGTTTTATTTTCCACATTATTTCACACGGACTTACATTTTGGAACACACGAGTAATAAGCGTGCCTTGTTAGAAAAGATCATGCCATTGTGTGACTTGTGCAACTCTTGCGTGACTAGTCACGCAGCAAACTGTCAAAAAAGCCAGAAACGTCGCACGTGTTGACATACCATGTGGCACTAATTTTTTCCGGATTCAAATTTTTGGGATTTTCGTGGTTTTTTCACGATCCGCTGCAAAAGTTCCCGCGAAAAAAATAATTCCTGCAAAAATTTACTCCACTGTCGAAATTTGTATACAAACATCGCCTTTTACATGTGATGTAATATTATGTTGGTGCCCATTTATTTAAGCCGTCTCTTTCGTTCAAAAATAAAACGAAATTAGAAGCAAAACATTCAGAAATAAAACGATGAAATTGCAGTCGGTACATTACAAGTATTAAGCTGTTAAAAGCTTTAAAGAAAAGGATCGTCGGAAGGTACTCCATTGATTAACTGATTTAACGTGTTATACATCTGCATGTTGTTCACCTGCATTCGATTGTTTATACTCAAAAAACGAGAATGTTATAATTCCTAATAGAAGGCGGCTTCCAGAAAATCGCAAAAATTAATTCCAAGGAAGAATAAACAGTTTCCCCAATCGCAAAAATTAGTCCCGCAAAACACAAAAAAATCGCCATTCGCAGAATTAAACTCCCGCAAAAATATTGGTGCCACACGGTAGTGGTCTCAGCTTCGCTGAAGCCACGCAAAAATCAGTGGTTGTGTTCAGCGAATAAATTTTGTTTTCATGAGCGTTTTGATGTGAAAGTAAGATGCAAAATTGGGTGAAAATAAAATTAAGGGATTTTTTTTATGTAGAGAGGTGGTAATCGTTGGAATTTAAATGAGCGAATTCGAGAATAATGGAGTGGTTCGCCTGTGTGGTAAACAACGTGAATTTTATCACATGGAGTACACGTGATCAAGTCAAGGCCAAATTTTGCTTTAATAGCTCCGGGGGTGGGGGTGGGGGGGATTTTATCGCACGGCCGGGCATTCATGTGATAATGTTTGGTGTGGGTCGTTTCATGTGTAAAGAACGTGTTATGTTGATTGAGCGTGAGATCAGGTTACTGTTTAGTGTAAACAAGTGGTGTTTTGTCACGTACAAACAAGTGATGAGACAAAGTTCAATGGCGAGTCACGAGACTTTCACGAGACTGTCAAAAGTTCGTTTTCGGCGCTTTTTATTGGCTTTCGTGGCAGCTAGAGTTGTGTAACAAAGGGAGAAACTTAAAAGGAAGCGGGTAATGAGTAAATTTATGCGTTTTTTTTTTAATCCGGAAAATGATAACCGATTTTTTTTGTCTGTAAAACTGTGAAACGAATCTTGCGTGGAGCTATTGCGTTTTTGTCTTCGTATTGGCGGTGATAATTGTTTTGATTTGATTTGATTGTCGTGCTGATCTTTCCGCTCAAACTTTGTACAAACCAATCCCGCTAGCGCCACGCAGCCTAACCAGAAACCCATTTCTCTGGGAAGTCGCCTCTAACTTTGCGCTTAGCTAGTCGCACGTAAGAGCAACCTTTATGCCACCCATACAATCTTTTTCCTTGCCGACCTTGTGCATTTGACGGACCTAATGATCGAGTGGCATGGGCATTAATTTTAAAACCTACCAAAAGGTGCGAACAATAATTCGTTTTAGTTCGAAATTCACGATTCTGCCCTTTTTATACCTTCAAACTACTTGCCATCTATTTACCATCATTTACTATGAGACATCCCTGCACAGAAGTCACGTTATTTCTCACACTCTAAAGTTGAACCATATAACTCCAAACGTAAGTTATGCGCATGCGTACAAAGGATTTGTTCCAATTCTTATCTACCAAAACAAACGAAGCTGACAAATATTTCCTAGACCAAACATCATAAATATCAGATAACCCACGAATTATTTACTAGACCTCGCTTCCACTCACGTTTAAACCAGGTTTGTGCTGACGATTCGTTTTCTAAGGAAGTCTACCACAAGGAAGCCAGCCATTTCTCTTTGATATATAAATATCCAACGTCAAACAAATGGAATCCGGACACTTTCGTCGTGTCGCTTTAGTAGCGGAATTTTCCGTGCGTTCTCATCTGCATTTTTGTTCCCGCCCCGACAACTAGCCTTTCGGTAAAATTCGACATTCATCGGGAATGCCGACCATGGTCCACCCAAAAACCAACCAACCAAAGAACCAACCTTCCCACAAACTTGAGGCTGCATGCCGACTATGAGGCTATTTTGTAGACAAAATAGCTCAAAAATGTGCGCATAAAAGGCCAGCACCCCAGAGTAAACATCTCGATGAGCTCTTTCGACTCTGGAGTTGTGCACTGAGGATCCAGTGATGATGCTTCCTCTGCCTTCTCCACGGTGTTCTATCATGTATTCAAACTATCAATCTGGTCTTGCCATCAATGCAAACATGAGTGATCAATTTGTATCGTATTAGTTTGTGTCCAGAATCTATATGCCAAAGGCTGTTAGGGGTTGGGACAAAATATTTTCTGCGATGGATTGTCATTCTCCACCGCAGAGCAGTGCCAACGGGGTCGACACGACGTAAGCACTCACTGACCCCCCATCTTTGAATGCGTAAACCACGGCTTCTCAACGCACCAATGAACCTCCTCCTTCCCACATTAGGTGTAAGGGGGCCTTCGCATGAGTTACCTGTTACACTTGCATAAATCTGATCTAATTCATCATCGGTTATATCTGAATATCGCTCAAATTCGTCACTCAGTCCAAACTCCCTGCGCCTTCGCTGGATGGTAGAAACACTCACCTGGAGCATGTCTGCTATTTTTTGCCAAGAGAAATAAAGGGAGCGCAAGTGTTCTAGCTGATCCTTAGAGATGTCATAACGTCTTCGTCCAGGTCCAGGTGTAATTGTCACAGATGTAGAGTAAGCAGTGTCCTGATCAAACACTTCAGCGTGCTCTCTGTTTTCTATCTCAACTGGCAAAATGTTAATCATTTCAGACACAGATTCGCTTAAATTCTGAAGTGGTGCTTGTATAGCACTTGTCGGTAGCCCTGTCGGATTGGGGTCACCTCGTTGCAAGTCACTTATCAACAGAGATAAGGTTCCTCTGGCTTCTAGCAAAACACGTCTTGCTTCAACTAAAGCATCCGTTGTTAAATGCACATTCTCAGGAGTCAAGAATAGCCGAAACACTGCCTTTAAATTTTGTAGAAAATGACGAAAACCTCCCTCATTTCTTTCTCGAATAACCACACTTCTGGCCGACATCTTGGAACTACCCTGAGGCTTATGGGATTCCAAAAAGTGTGCAATGGCGTATGGGATTTGCTAAGAAATTCGTGCACAGGAAAAAATAATTCACGGAAGGAATGAAAAATCTAAGACAGGTAAAATAAATTAAAAGACGTAAAAATAATTCGAAGAGTAGATATAATTATTTGTAAAATACCACAAAAATAATTGAACAAACAGTTTTATTAATTCTGATTTAATAAATTTAATTAATGTAATTTTGACCAGAACGGGCCCCCATATATAACGGGTCTGCATCCAAAGGACTCTGGAATTAAAGTGCATTTGAAGCGAAATTTGTTTTTACACAGTTATAAAATTCACCGTTTGAAATAAATGATTCCAAAGTTTGAGTTGTCTAGGATAAAAATTGGCGATTTTACGAGCGCTGAAAGTTGGGCTGTTTTGCCTCGAAAAATGGCATTCAAATCGCGCGGCCAAAATACCACGTGACAACAGCCTGTGACGTCAATTTGGGTACACAAACTAGCAATCCAATATGGCGGAAAGAGAGAAAGAGGAGGCAAGAGGAGGGAGAAACTGCGTTGCTCGCGCCCCTAACGGTCGAAGTTGTAAAAAATACGAGGAAAAAGGGATTTCGAATGCATTAGTTTCCAACTGATCCGGCTGTGAGGGTGAAGTGGGTCAAATTTGTTCGAAAACTTTAAAGATCTCAGTGACTTCCAAGTGCACTGCGCTCTGCTCGGCGCACTTCGAGGACGATTGCTACGAGTACAAATCATCGGTGATTGATACAATCGAGCAGAGAGGGAGAGTAAATATCCGAGATTATATAAAGAGGACCGCTGTGCCCACAAGAGATACTGTTGTTCCTGCAGCTCCAGAAGAAGTTCCAAGTGATCGAACGAAAGGACAAGTAAGCCAAATATTTGTGATATGAAGACTTACATGTTTGATCAGTTACGTAGCACATGTATTCAATGGTATAAACTGATATTGTTTGGTAGGCTAAGCCCACCCTGTTGTTGATACATAGAAAAGCACAGGCATACATCATTCATTGTGTTAGTAATAACCCGTGTTAAGGATGGTGCTCGTATGGGATTCCGTTGTTATCTAATGACAGATTACGGTATGTGCTTTTCTAACAAAAGCCTTGACATCAACATGCAAATTCTCCTGTTGTTCAGTTGTCACAAAAATCCTTTTTTTCCTTGTTCTCGGAGTGATTTGACTGACATTAATTCATCTCCCATTTAATTTCTCTGAAACCACCTGAATAAACAGTATATGTACAATAATTATTGTTGTTTTCTGATTCATGTGCAGAGGAAGAGATATTGCAGCAGAGCAATACTGTGTCTGTTGAGAGAACAACCACTGGCACCAGAACAGCTCAAAAACCTCAGAACTGTCCAAATGCAAAAACCAGGTCATACCAGGACAAGCTGCCAAGCAACATAAATACAGTAATTATGACATGCATGTTTTATTACTTTTGTGAACATAAGAAAATTGTTGTTCTTACTTTGTCAAATTTAGTTTGCTATTTTATTATGTGCACACCACTTCCATGGGGTGGGGGGGGTGAGGGGTGAGGGGGGGGGGTGGGGGGGGGGCGTGGTGCCCCAATTACAAGGAATGGCCCAGTGAAAATCTTCAGTACTTGACTGGTTTGAGAGAGTCTAGTTATCCTCTAAATCACAAGTTAAATAATTGCAACAAATAAATGATCTGTTTAATTCGAACAGTACTGATGGGTTTCATTCATCATCATCATCGTTCCTTCCCCTCAAGTTTCAATATCAGGGTTATCAATAAAACTGAATGCCGTGAAAAACATACATGTAATCTCAATACATTTGCACGAAAGAGCGGCATAACTGGATATATCCTATTGATAGTATGTGGCATGTTATGGTGACTGAACTGAGTGCAGTACAGTTCAGGAGGTCATCAGACAAGTAATTTGAAATTGGCCAAAAGAGTAGTCGGGATGAAAACCTCCTCATAACCCCCCCCCCGGGGGGGGGGGGGGCACTTGACCCATGTTTTGGTATAGGACTGCTACTGAGGGATTGAAACCCTGACATTGTTCAAGACAAGAAATCACCCAAAATACCTATTCTATTTAAGACAACACCCTTCATGTTAGGTCCTTGTATAGGACAAATGACACAAAATACAATCTGTTCAGGACAGACAGAAAAAATTATATATCCTGCTTAGGACAAAGAGGCCAAAAGCCATACCCTGTCAAGTGGCACATCCCTGTATAAGTCAGCCACCCCCCCCCCCCCCCCCCCACCCTTCCCGGCTTATAACTCAGACCAAAGGTCATTTCACTTTAATTTGTTCCACTGCAATTTTAACCTGATATTCAAAATTCCCATTTTCGTTTTGCTTTCCCTTGAAGGTTCCAGAAATTGGGATTTCGCGGGGCAATGATGTTGTGCAAATAGCAAAAGCACGATTAGAATGTCTATGTGAACATCTTTTTAATCAAAAGTTTAGATATATTTCATCCGTTTTACAAACAGTTGAGAAACTGCCCATCTCACTGAACCTGATTGGAATGACTGATGCATATATTGCTAACCCCTTATTGGGCACCTACGTGGTTGCACTCCAGCTACCTAGCAACAGGTGCGCCGTAAATGCAACGATACACAAGCAAGCATTTTGTTATAAATAAAATTGCTAAGAATTATTATATCCTCTTGCTTGTCTGTGGAGAGCCATAAAAGTCAGTGGATGGTCCATCGCTAAGCGACAGCCTGGATGAATCTGCAAGAAAAGCAACTATGAGTCCCAAATAACAATAATTTCCATTGAATTCAGGCTGTGACTAAGTGTCAGTAAATTGAAAACCTGGAGCTATACGACATTCTACTTATCATAACAAAATTGATAAAAGCAATGCGTCGACCGAAAAAAAAGAGAATCAAAGTCGAGATAATAGATATAGCCCGCATAGACAAGCGCGGCTTGTAAACAAGAATATTCGCCCACGGGCGAGATATATAAACAAATAAATGTTGTCACTGTATGTCAATAGTTCATGGAGTGTATACGTGAGAAAGATATAAACAGACCAAAACTTTCGGTCGTAATTACTTCATTGACCCAATGAGAGGAAGATTAAGCGACTAATCATAGCTATAACAAAATTCTCGAATGTGATTGGCTATCACCAACCATGATTTGAGCATTAATAGGACAGTTAGGACAGTGTAATTGGACAGTGTACGCGTCATGCCTACGTAATTGGACAGTACGCGTCAGAGTGCGCGCGCTAATGGATCAGTTACACTTGAATAAGTTCTTTTTACGTATCGTGAAACGGTTGTCAATTCCTTCTCCAGTACGTTTTCTCCCTTTTCTTTTGCTAATTTTGTTATAGATGTGATTAATTGGTAACAGGACTGAGTGGAGTCCAATTCGGTCTGTAATCATACTCGTGATTAAACAAATCGGACTCCCGCTACGCGGTCGTCGGATTTCGTTAATCACTCGTATGATTACAGACCGAATTGGACTCCACTCAGTCCTATTACCATTATTAATCAGCAGCCGTTTTGTTCGTGACTGCATTGTAGAAGCAAAAAATTATTCGAGGTAACGCGACGAGAGCGACCGGACAATTTAATGCAATATCATATAGGTCGAACGGGTCCGGGTTTTGCCGCCTGTCGATATAGCGAGAGCCAAGTTCCAGTAGCAAGGACTTGTATACGTTAAAAAAAATACTTCGCAATTATACGTACCATGCGTTTACGGTATCTTGCCTCTCACACAGCTCGCGTAAGTCCTTCCACTTGGGCTTCTCGATTCCTTTGTCGTCTTCAACTTCGGCTAGTGGTTCGTCCTGATCTGATTTGGTCGTAAATTACTTCAACATCTTGATTTCTCTCCCCTGCGTCGCGGCTACTCGATGATTCAGACATCTATTATCCATTTCCAAATCACTGGACATGGTTTTCTCCTAAAAATCCTCCTTCGAGACATATAATCAGTGAGCGTAAACAAAACCTCTGTCCCCAAAATTACGTCACAACCAAGGAATTTCGCAACAAACTCAATCCAGTCCTCTGACCATTTTTCGGGGCAAAATTCCCCAACTTTAAACGCTTGTAAAATCGTCAATTTTTGTCCTAGCCATCTCAAATTTTGGAATCGTGCATTTTAAACGATATATTTTACAACTATGTAAAAATAAATCTGGCTTCATATGCACTTTAAGCTTATGATGATGTCAGACGTGGTATGCTACGAAATCAGGATCTAAAACAGCCACGCTAAAATATTTTAAATATTAGACGTAGTGGTTATTTGGTTTATTTGGTAGGGCTCTTTTCATTTTTTGATAACAGTATTTTATACTGGGAAACTAATACTAGGCAATTTTCTATATTCTATTAAGGCCCTATATAAGTTTTGTGCTTTAATGCTTTAATGGTGTACTCTTAAAACAGTTTGCACTATACGAGGAGTTTAATTAAATATAACATTAATTAGATAAATAAATATTATACAAGTTAACAGAATAAAATTATCTGTCCGACTATGTCCTAAAATAAATATCAACTCCCTAGATTCTTATATAGATTCTCATATAGTTGGTACAACTTCTATTACTTTTCAAAACGGCTTAAATATTTTAGGCGTAAAAACTACTAGCTCTGTAACATGCAGCTGTCGCTTTGATGATGTTGAATTATTATTGATCTATCTGTACTGTTAAAAGCGAGGAAGCTTAATAACTATGTCAATCTGTTGTTTTTTTTATACTAAACCTGTGTGTGGCAAATAAAGGTCAGTGTATACTGACTGACAGGGCAGAACCTCTCTGCCTGTCTTCAGTTTCTGACCAAAAATCGAGGAAAGAAAATATCTTCTCCGGTTTTCAATAAATGCTTTCCGTAGAAACTAGAATTGTTTGGTTGCGAGTATCTTGTGTGTACATGGTTACAGCATAGTACGCTTCACTTTCTTCAGAATTCGAAAAAAGCCTAGTGGCTGCTTAAACTTCACGTTACTTGTTAATGCCTGTCGAAACTACTACTCTTTCGACTAGGTACCCCGCTGTCCAACAAATAAAATATTCCAGTGGTCAGTAAAACAATAAAACTTTGTCAAGGAAAACATCACGTTCATTGACAAGCGCAAACATAAGTTGTAAAGATAACTCGTTTTGGAAAATTTCTTTCCTTTTTCACATGCATGAGCAAACAAGTTCGCCAAGGAAACTTAAAAGTGTACGTGTTTAAGTAAAAGTTTAACTTCTTATATGACAACGTTCGTCGTAAAAACACACAAAAAAATGTTCGTGACCAAAGCGTTGAAATCGAATAGCACGAAAGGGCACAAAAGTGTTTCCTTGACAATATTTTCCGTGGTAATTATTGTTAAGTTTACTCGGTGCGCACGGCAGCTTGAAAAGAGGAAATAAAAAATAAAAACAAAAAGGAAAAGAAAAAACTTCCTCTCTAAAAATATTAGTAAAACAGTAGCAGGCAAGAATTGTAGGTTAGGCAGTATGCATTGAAAGTATTTTATATTTTAATATCGTGGATTGTTCTATAATTTCTATTTAGAAATTAGAAAATATTCTTCACAAAATGTACAAGCTCTAAGGGTACCACTACTCTATATCAATTTAGTGGAAAAACTAGTCTTTTTAAGGCTGCAGCCATATGTTAAATAAAAAACTCAAAGGTTCTGGTGGCTACAATTTGTAGGGTAAGCACTGTTAGCTGAAACCTTTTTGTCACAGGATTTTCATTGTACTGTTAGTACGTCGTGCATGGTACGATCTGACATTGATTCTGTGTTTGAATCGTGCAATGCTTGTTATCATTTAAGTCTTTCATACGCATAAAGTACAACTCTAGATTACCTTACAAAACTCATTTCTGTACAGTTCATGTCTTTATTTCTTCTTCTTCTTCTTTTCTACTCCTCTTCCCCCTCCTCCTCCTTCAAATGTTTATTCCTGTACAAATGTTTTTCACAGAGAAGTAGAGGAGCGCCTCTTAGGGCGCGTCGTTTCCGTTTGCATCCGAAAACTACCTTCTCTGTGAGACAGTATTTGCTTAAGACCGCGGCGATAGTTCTTAAAAAAGCTAAAGCAAATGCATGGATTAACAGCGCTCCACGAATGCACCATAAACAATGCAACAAATGGGATCACCGACTGAAAAGCGCAAACAGGTGGGTCGTCCCAGTGCCACAGAAAAATGGTGCAAAACGTAGCCACAAGATGTGGAAGCATACAGAAAACAAAGGCTATTACTATGGCCACCGACAATCGGATAATCTGCCTGTGCTGTTGATATCCACAGGAACTAGCACTTACAGACATCATCATTTTCCTTTGACTGTGTCTTCGTTTTAAAGACCACGCTATTGCTGAATAAACGATGATGAGGATACAGATGGGTACGGCGATGATAGCAAGGAAGGCTGCCGTGAGGTATCTCTTTGAGGTTTCGTCATGGTCAAATGCTGGCTCCCAGTTGTACTCGCAATAATACTCATTCCCGTCAGGGAACAGTCTCAAAGTGTAAAAATAAGGCGAATGAACAGCAATGGCGATAACCCACGAGCAAAGAATGCAGGTTAGACGCACTTTTGATGTGATGCGTTTTGACTTCAGTGGAAAGACAACAGCGGCGAACCTGTCCAAGGATATCAACAGAAGGCTTTCCACAGAAACAAGCACAGAAACGTCAGGGAGAAAGTAGCACATCTTACACAAGATTTTTCCAAGCATCAACGGACTGTGAACCTTGAAGCCACCCGACCCTGAAATGATCTCGACAATTTTAATCGGCATGATAGTCAACGGAGTGAAGAGATCGGACAAGGCCATGTTGAAAACGAAGTAATTGATAGACTTGTGCAACTTCTTATTCTTCCAAACGACCAGAGCAATAAGGACATTTCCAACTAAAGAAACCAGGAGAATGACAAAATAGGCCAGGGATTTGAGTACGACTGCCGCTGTGGAGTCTTCCGTAAGGCAATCTTCGGAGGCGATGTTCATAGGTTCATCAGTGGTAAGTGAAGTGTTGGTTTGGTTCACCAAGCTGGAGTTTTCAAACATGCTTGTATTCTTTTACGATGAAAGAAGATCGTACCCCAGTGTTGTGTATTACGTCGCAATAAAGCCAACTAAGTCTCCGCGATGGGCGCTTGGTTAGACTTACCAAGGGGCAAGGCTTGAAGTCGCTGCTCTGCTTACAAAGTCTTCTGTTGCTTTGGTTTTGCGTCAGCACACAAGCACGACCTAAATGCTTTCCTGCTAGAGTCAGTATCTTTATAATTTTACAGAGGGAAACTACACGTCCATTTTTTTATCCAAGCGAACTAATTACGACAGACGAAAACTCCTACCGGTCACGTCCCACTGTGCTTTACTACGCTAACAGAACTATTTTCGGCGCCAGCAAGTATGATGTCTTATAATTTCGATGTCTTTTACACGACATACAGCCTTTTTTTTGGCAATTGGAGATTAATAAATACAAATTAAACCGACAAGTGTCGAATAATTTGTTTCCTAAATAACTCTCTTTTAGCGAAGCAATACGTATGGAAATTTGGAATAAGTTCCCTTTTAACTGTGTACTACAGTGTTGAAACAGCAGATGCTTTGTATAAATTGTTAACTTTTATGTTTTCAGTAAACGACGAGAAAAGAAACGTTAAAGGGCACTTGCATTTCTGTTTTTGTCATTGACAATAAGATAAAAGCACTGAGTAAAACTATGCTGCAATTTAATTTATCTGAGACGATCTATGTGGCTTTCAATATCTTATCGCTGCGAGACCAACGTTGTTGTTTTTATTATTATTATTATTATTATTATTATTATTATTATTATTATTATTATTATAGCAGAATTCACGTCTGTATGCTAAAAGCTAAACTAGCTACACAGGGCTCATAGCGTAACCTGTGAGCCTTGGACTAAAAAAATATATACATATAACAAAAATTATTATTACTATTATTATTATTATTATTATTATTATTATTATGATGATGATGATGATGATGATGATGATGATGATGATGATGATGCAGGTAATGTTGAATTATCCACTATCCATGGAAGGCGGAGTTTGGCCTGATTATGTTGCTGGTGTCTAATAATGATCAGAAAAGAGCGGGGTTTTTTTATATTTTCAGCTTGGAGGAGGTATATATTCGTGAGATGCGATGGTAAAAATAAAGAAACAAGCGGCAACAGAATGGATAAGGACGAGTGATCTGAAGATAATAAAAATATGTTTTTTCGTGGGCATTAGTTCAGCATATTACTACGTGCACTGTTATTTATATTTTTACTTAGAACACTGATATGCTATTTTAAAAGAAGAAGTCTTCACTGTTATTCCAAACAGATGATGAGCTAGCTTTTTTAGCTGATAACAATGTTTCGTTTCTTAAGTAATTATTTCTGTAAGGTACATATGGCAGTGTAACTTTTAAGCTTAAGTTTTTTGGCGAACCACTAACTGGAATTTCAACTCCCTCTTAAAGAACATCAGTCTTTAAAATTAAAAGTCTTTCAAAATCAATTTTACAGGGGTAAGTTCTAAGAGTGGGAGTGCGCCTTTGTGGGGCATTATTTCCCTTGGAACTGCAATTTAATACGCTCAGCAAAATTCGCGTGCCCTTGGCGCTCCAGCTGTCTTTTAATTGGACCAAATTTAAATGTATTTTTACGAAGATATGTTTCAGCAATTTACCCATGACATGGAGACGTGGGGGTGACGCCTCACTTGCCTCCCGCCAGTCTGGCTCCGGAAGTTTGATATGCACCAGGTGCTATTTGTGGATTGCGTTTGTCGTTGGTTCAGTTTTGGCTTTGCCTTCGACGTTATGTTTCGTTCGGGTTTTTTTTTTTTCCTTTCTTTCTTTTGCTTTTGCGTCTTGGCTTTTTTTTTTCTGCGGGTTCTCCTGTATATATTGGCACTCTCCACAAAAGTCAGCAAACAGTTCGAGACTTTAATTTGTTCAGGAGTCTGTGGCGCCATAGGGCTGTCATTCTTAGGAAAGCCATTTGGCTTTCCATTTAGCCAAACGTTTCCGTTTGAGATTCCGGAAATTTTCCGTTTTAAATAGAAAGGCTTTTTCCATCCAAAGAAAAAGAATTCTGGCCGCCTTTCAGCGGTCGTCTTACCTTTCATCATACTTGGAGCCCATTTTTCCCATGGGATACGTGCCTGTCACCGGATCACATGTGACGCCTTCATTCCACTGGCACCGCTGACTGCATCCTAGACTAAAAGTACCGTCGGTGCATACTAATTGCAAAAAGGAATTTTTTTAAAAAACTACTTGTTAACTGAATACTTTTTACAGCTCACCATTATACCTAAACTCTAAACCTACTACAGTTCTGTATAGTCACTGATGTGCTATGATGCTATTTGCTTAAAGGCTAGTTAACACGCTGCAATTTGTCGGGCCGATTTGTCGACCACGACAAATCGGGGGGGGGGGGGGGGGGGGCGAATCGGCGCGTGTGAATGGCGATCCAATGCGCACGCGACTCCAATCCGACAAGTCGGCCGATTCAGAAAAATCTGTACTGCTTCACAGATTTTCGCGTGTCGGACTCGATTTTAAGAACGGAAACGCAACCTGCAAAATAGTTGGCGCAAAACAAATTATATCTGCGGTATTTTAGCTGAAAACAAACTAACTAGTTATCACCTACCATTTTGTACTCCAAAACGTTTTATGAAAAAGATTTGACTATAAAAAATGCGTGTCCAGTGCTTGCGTTGTACATAAACCGATTCGTTTCCCGACTTATCGTGGCCGACAAATCGGGCCGACAAATCGCAGCGTGTAAATTAGCCTTAAGGCTAATTTACACGCTGCGATTTGTCGGCCCGATTTGTCGGCCACGATAACTCTGGAAGCGAATCGGTTTATGTACAACGCAAGCACTGGACATGCATTTTTTAATAATCTTTTATAAAACGTTTTTATAAAACGTTATACCGCAGATATAATTTTTTTGCGCCAATTCTTTTGCAGGTTTCGTTTTCCTTCTTAAAATAGGGCCCAACACGCCAAAATCTGTGAAGCAGTCACAAATTTTTATGAATCGGCCGACTTGTCGGGTTGGAGTCGCGCGCGCGTCGGATCATCATTCACACGCGCCGATTCACTCCCCGATTTGTCGTGGCCGACAAATCGGCCCGACAAATCGCAGCGTGTAAATTAGACTTATTACTTATATATTCCACTTAAAATATTAAGCTTCCCGAGACTCATTACGTAAAGCCAGGGAGTCACATCTGATAGATAAAGCCCTGACTCTAAAACCTAATGGAATGGAAACTGATAATCCTCTATTTTTCTTTGTGTTTTTTTTTTTTATAATTTTTTATACACTTTCGTAGCACTGTACATTATTTCTCACCAATCCAGGTAGGTCTGGCTTACCGAAATATTGTAGTCCTTGGACTTTTTTTGGCATTAAAAGCAATAATTTAAAAGTCGTTGGTATCCGAGATTAAAACACTGAGAAATGTGAGGACGATTATGTTGAGTCACACTTCAAAGGTTTAAAACAAAACTTTATCCTCTCTTGGCTTAAAATAAATAACTAAATTAATGTTACTGTATTGTTGTACCTTTGTCCTTGACATGCCTAAAACCGCCCAATTTATAAATCATTCGTTCTTTCTTCTATATTTTTCAAGATAGATAAAAATTTAACTTTAACCTTAACTTGACATTAATATATTATAATATTATAATAATATTATAGTAATAGTATACGTAGTAACTACGGGTAGAGCAGTATTTATGTAAATTTCATTTAATGTTGTTGAATAAACTTTTTGTTGTTGTTTGGGCTAGGTTTTCAGAACAGCAGAATTTAAATCTGATTATTAATAAATAAATTTAGCCAAGCCTAAAAGCGGAGCTCCCACGGAATAAGCTGGTGTTCATTTCTCAAGATTAAAGCAATTATTCAAACCAAATCACATGGTCCATAATTACGAAACACGTAATAGACATAAATCATCTAGGCTAGGGCAGTATTCTCTGTCATTTCATGGTCCAAAAATATGGAACGGCATTGACAAAAAGACAAAAGATTTAAAGTCAATTTTCTCTTTTAAAAATGTATTAAACAAAAAGTTCTTTCACAGCAGGGCAATGGTACCGGTGATAGTGGCAAGTAATTCTCTTGTGATCAAATTTTTTGCGCTCTGACGCAGAGCAATTTTAATTGAGCGTTTAAAAAAAGTGTTCACGAGCGTTCACATTTTGAGCTTTTGAAAACGCTCAAAATGTGAGCTTTTAGATGGCCAATTCACCTTGTATCAACTCAGTTTATATTAATTTGAAGTATCATACCGCATTGCAGAGTGCTTCGGGAATATTAAAATCCGAGAACGTAGTTTCCATGTCTAATAAATTCCCATCTCACAGCTTTCTCTTTTCATATCTAAATTACAACGTTTTTGCAATTGGGCATGGATATATTTTTGGTTAACAAAAGAGCGTAGCTCGGAAGATAAATAAGTAGGAGAAATGTGCGCCTGGAAAAAAGTACTCACTATAAGTTTGTAGAGGTATCCGAGGGCTTATAATGTGGGATGTCACAATGTAATCCAGGAGCAAAAGGAGTTTACACTCTTATAGCGAGAAAAGGAACAAGTATTTTATTTACTGTCACAACCCGATCTAGTTAGACTTTAAGAGAAAAAATTCAATAAACAAAAAAGGAAAATATCAACGATGAGAGTACATACCACATTTTCTTGAACTTTGCAAAGTTTAAGAAAATGTGGATACATAATGTTTTACATTTTTTTCGTGGTATTGAAAGTGAAACGCACTTTGCGTGCAAAATCAGTCACGCAATGCCGAAGAGTAAGTTATTGCGACCGTGACGTATTATATGGTAAATTGAATTATTATTTGGGATGCCAAACCCCAGAATTTCACTTATATCCATGACGTCACATCAAATTGTCGAGAGTTATAAAGCAAATCTCGCATGAGTTACAACAAATTCAATAATTGAATTTGTTATTAGTTTGTTATTTTTGTCATTAAATTCGATGCTAGATAACAAGCTTCGGAAATCTTCGGGTGATCCGCAAAAGTCTTAGAAAATCTTCGTTCATCTTTGGAGATCTTCAGGTCAGTCTATACGTGAGCAGTCTGACCGCTGACCACTATTTTTGGCGTTCAAGGGTGTTCCTGGCTGTATTGAGGGTATTCCAAGGCATTATGGGATGTTCCGGGGTGTTCCGGGCGTATTCCGGGGTGTTCCGAGGGTGTTCCGGGGGTGTTCCAAGTGTGTGTTCCTGGGTGTTCCGGGTTTTACAGACAGGTTTTGACTTGTTTATCGCATCGAGAACTCCTTGAGCATTGAAACGGTTTAACGGCTAAAATTCACATTTTTCTGAGTGAAATAATGAAAAAATCTTGTGACAAGTTTTTACCACGCTTTGACGATTTCGTGTTTTTTGTAACCGAGAGAAAAATACACCAGACTCTGAATTTTTACTTGAAAAGTACCAAAGCAAATCGCTTGGCAAAGGTTATCCGCGTTTTATCCGGCAAATTCACTGAATCGTGCACTACGTTGTTCCATCGAGCAAGGCTCAGAAGGCTTCACAAATACATTCAAAATACGCACAGCAAACTTGTTTTAACGACAGTAAACTTCGGAAGCAAATTTTATTTAAAAACTGACCTTTATTCCATTCGAAGAAGTGCCCAAATCCGCTGAATTACTTCTCTGAGTTCGTGGTCAATCTCTCGATCGCTGCAACTGGCTCGCCGTTCAAAAATTTTCGCTGTCACACTATCAAAAATAATCTCTTCTTTTCAACTCGCAGGTGATTTCTGAGAAGTTCAGTCAATTAAAAGTCAAAATTTACGGATTACCAATTGTGTCCTCAATGAATATTTCCAGAATTGCTGAAGTTCTGCACAAAACATCTTCATCATTAACCTCAAGGCCATCTTGGCGCTGAGCTACAGACCCGTTGCCATGGCAATTTTGTAATTTCACATGTGAAATTATAAATTAACGCTGAAATTTCGCGCCAAAATGAAGGAGTAATTTGTCACCCATGATATTATCAAAGAAATGTCTGGGAAGTTTAGCGACAGCGAAGAAATTTGGGCACTTTGAGGAACACACAAAACCGTTTTCGGAAGCTTATCGGATAAAATACTATTAAACCAAAAACCGCTTCGCTTATAGTTACTTAAATAACTTTTACATTTTGTTCTCCAACTAGAGACCATCGAGATTGAAAACAAACTAACATCAAACATGCTTAAACTGTGGCATAAGTTGTCTTAAGCTTAAATAAACTTGGGCGCTTTGAGGAAGGTGCAAAACTGTTTTCGAAAGCTTTTCAGATAAAATAACTTTAAACCGACAACTGCTTCACTTAAAAGATTATTACTATTGAAAACTTCTAGGACAAGAAAAGCGACAATTGCACCAAGATATGGACCCGACAGTCAAAATTGAAAACAATTGTTCGCCGACATCCCACCGAAGTGCTGTTTGTGCCGTTATGTTGTCTACCGTGTTTTGACCTACTGTTATGAATAAACAAACACAAAATGATGGAGAGAAAAATCAATTTTGCAAAAGTTTATTCGAAAACCCGTAAGTCTATACTTAATTCGCGTTACACTTTCTGCATCGTGATGGCCAAATATTCAAGACTACATTGTACAGCTGTCTGATATCTGAGCGCGTTTTCTAACTTTAAGTCAACGCCGACATAAATAAAAAGTAAATGACACATTTCTAATGACATAAGGTAAATATCCATTTCAAACATGATTTCTTTGACCGTAATGCTCATAATCATGTACCTTAAACCCTTTGAAAACTTCACTTACTCTGTTGTGTTTCAGAACAGGACAAGCTCTCCGCCGTGGAACAAAGATGAAGTCCTTTGAGGGCAGCTTTCGTAACTTGACCTTTTCGCCTTCCACCAGTATTCTTTTGAACTTTTTCTTTCCATTTATAGATATTAAATGTTTTTTTCTCAAGTTTAAAACTTCAGTACTCAAAAAATCGTCTTGCTACATAAACTTAAGCTTCTTAAAGAAACCTCTTTTTCAAAAGCGACGATGGTCATGCGATTTCTCGCCAAGAAAAACACCGGTTGCCCAAAAGCACCGCAATTTCCCGCCAAGAAAAGATGGCATTCTCCACCCCCGTCAGGTTGCCTTAGGGCTCCCCTCCCCCTCCCTCAGAGTCTGTACAGGCGGGCGTACGCTGACGTCACAACCAAAATTTCTCGGATCGAGAGGGACTAGGTGCTCTGCGAGCTCCGCCATTATTTATATCTTTTTAAAATTAAAGTGCCACTGGGACCAGAATTTTGGTATTCCATGTTTTTACATTTTCGAACATAGTTTGTGGTTCTTAGTAACTATGCCAAATTTCAACTCATTACGACAACTAGAAGTCGCTTTGTTCGGACGGTTTTTCTCGAGATTTTGCGGCCGCCATTACTGGCCCTTGTTCCGGAAGCTGGCTTGCGAATGAGCTTCAAACCTAGTGCCTTCACATGGTTACTTGCCACGGGAAATTAAACTGTCCTCGAGGAAAGATTTCTTGCCAACTGCTTGTTGCACGACTTTGAAATCTTCCTTGCTGCAGCAGTTATGACAGGTAGTACTTGTGTTGTACAATGCTACAACAATAAATCCAACCACCGTGCTGGTATTTCGCTTCATCGAAGCCCTGCGAGCGGACCCGCAATGGAAAAAAGGTTAATGTTCGTACTTACACACAGTGCGAATTTCAACCCCAGAGGCATTTTGATCACTTCACGGACGAGTTTTTCCAGAGGGCCGTTCATGTCGAAGGAATCCATAGGTCGATCATCCATTGCCTATTCCAACTATATGGAAAAAATAACCGGATAAAAACATTATCTGCGCGAACAAGAAGAAAGGTACCTAATCTTATAACGCAGTTCAAGTGATTGTTTCTTTTCAACGCATCAACCATTGTGCAAAACTGATTTTCTTTCAACGTATTTTAAAATTTATCATCGTCGTGGAAAACTCTTTCAGTTCTGCCGTCTGCTATAGCGCGAAGATCCTCGGCGAATGCAGTCCTGACCGCCGTGATTAAGCCGATATAGTTAGTACTGCTTATCTTTTCCTTTTTTTAATCCCGAGTGTGTTAATTTCAGAGCAGTAATCGCTTAGAAGCATGGACATTTACTTAATAACATACCATCCTGAATGAGGAGAAACTTTTCTCTCTTTATCCCCTGTAGGTGAACAGTCGATTGACATTATTGTTCGGGTAGTAGCAAAATTTAGGTTAGGTAATTACAACCTAAGAATTGAAAATGGAAGACATTCCACCCCTAAGCTTCCTGAGCATCTGAGAATTTGTCAATGCTGCAGCTCAAATGAAGTTGAAAACGAAGTACACTTCCTCTTATCTTGCAATAGATATGATGCAATTAGATAACCTTTAATGGACGATATTATTAGTAAATATTCCGATTTCGATTCTTAAATGCTCATGACAAAATTGTATTTCTCTTAAATAGCATTCATTGACGCTTTCACTTGTAAAATATTAGGTTACTTCATTTACGAAGCTTTTGCATTAAGAAATGGATCAATAGGTACAGAAATTGTAAATTAATCGATTTCGCAACTTGTTTTCTTTCTGAAATTATGAATATAGGAAACTCATATATTTGAACTGCGGAATGAAGAAATAAGTGTAAAGAAGATCCTCGCAGTTATTAACGCAACTTATGCAGTTGCAAAAAGAAAGCCTGAAAAAATCAGGTCTGCCGGGATTCGAACCCTGACCTCTGACCTTCATTCCGCAGTTCAAATATATGAGTTTCATATATTCATAATTTCATCTTCATCTTTTCCGGGTGTATTACGAACCAATTTAATGACCAGCTCCTAGCTCGCTTGTTAGCTCAATTGGTTAGAGCGCTGCACCGGAATCGCAGAGGTCAGGGTTCGAATCCCGGCAGACCTGATTTTTTCAGGCTTTCTTTTCGCAACTGCATAAGTTGCGTTAATAACTGCGAGGATCTTCTTTACACTTATTTGTTTTCTTTCTCTTTTCTATGTGCAATGGCGTTGTTCGAGATAAAGGCTTTAAGAGCGCCTGTCTGTAAAAATCAGACAAAATCAAAATTCCGCGGCAAGGGTGGAAAATTCGATTTCTTTCATATTTTAATATTAGATAGCCCAGGGTATAACTAAAATCACTGGATACTTTTTTGGCAAAATATCCTTTTATGTCAAAGAAAAATGCAAATAACGAACTTCCGTTAAAATCGCCATTTGAAGCAGTAAATTATAACAACAATTTGAGGCGTTCGCGTGCAAAAACAAAACCCTCTGTGGTCTTTTAAACACTCAATTTTACTTTTGCAATCTCTCAAGAGCTTCAAAAATGATTTTGGTAAAAACTGCATTGTTCTTTGTGTTTGAAATAATTTAATTTTGAAAGTATACATTTCTCATCAGGAAAAGTACTTCGTGATTTAAATTATTTTTCACCATGTGCTAAACCTTCAAATCGATTCAGCTTCTGACTGTTGAATTAAGAAAAGATGTTCTCAGGATTGCTGCAAATTTCTTTGGGCAAATGATTGAGAGCGACGCGAGAGCTTTTCAAAGTTCGTTAAAATGCAGGTTATTTGACCCTTCCTGGCAACATTCCATTCGCGAGTCACGCGCATATTTTAATGCGTTTCGACCCACATGAGATCGAAAAGGTCAAACAGAAAAACAGTTCGAAATGCTCTAACCTCATTTGCTGTAGAGGGCAGGTCCAGAGGCCATTTCCCAGTGATTCTCTTGCCGTTCGACGTATTTTGGTCCTGTTAATGACGTCCAATGAACACCGCCAACTGGGTCAGAGTATTGTAAACGGTCGAACAGCTCAACAACAACCTTTCTTGCAAAACGTTCGACATCTTTCTACACTGTTTCATCTTACCAAACGGTTCAGTTGCTTGTGAGTGTTGCTTAGTTGGCAATACACAAAAAGGTTCTTATCACTACACACATGTCGCCACTATAAACGTGGCCAGAGTTCTATCTAGCCCGCGTCACGCAATGCAAATCATCGGAATAGACATTTTACTAGGGGGTAGGGAAGGGCAAAATCTGCCCTGATTCTTATTAAACGGCTCAGGTTTTGAGAAATAGGAGGAACTAGTAATGGACCAAAAATTGGAAACAAAATTAGTGCTACATTTACGCACCTCAACCTCCTGTGCCAGAATGCAGAAAAGGTAGTCACCCCTCGGGGTGAGTTGTAGGAATGCAAATAACAATGTTCGAACACGAAAAAAAGCTAAAAAGGGTACATGTACTAGCTTAATTTTAAAACCTCTTCAAAACGTCGAGTCCAGAACATTAAAATCGTTTCTATCAGGAAAATTGCGATGTGACTAACTAGTTAACCTGCGTGGCCGGCAGTTTAAGGGGAAGGGAGACGGACAGTTCGAGCGCGAAGCGCGATCGTGGGGCTTATTGTTTTGGCTTAGATGGGGGACCTCAGACTTTTTTTCACAAATGATACATATTTACATGCATGAACTGCTTCGTTACACAGAAGACGGTTACTGTTGGTTCCATTTTCTTGTTGGCGAAGTTTGTGAATACAACACTAGACGAATCAAAAGCTTGAAAACAATTGTTCCTTTACTTTTATGCACCAACTGAATACCCAGGCCCGTAGAAGGGGGAGGGGCAAGGGGGCGGGGGGGCTCGAGCCCCCAGAATTTTTGGAAGTTGAGAAACATTACAATAAGTGAGACAAAAAATATATAATTAAAACGAATTAATGTGCAATGAATAGTCTTTAATGCCGATGCTAAAAGTTCCTTTTATAATTTTACAACCTTTAAAAGGGAGTAGTAATACATGCGTCAAACAAATACCACCTGATTGTGAGAGGTTTATTTAAGAATTTTAAAACTCCCACCAATAACAAGCTCCTGCGTCGCATGTTATTGGTGGGAGCTTTAAAATTCTTAAATAAACCACTGACAACAAGTAGTATTTGTTTGACGCATGTATTACTACTTACTTGAAAAAAACCGCCCAGCATAAAAACTTTTTTAATTAAAGAAAACAATCTTTATAAAATAAGTTGCAATGTCAATGCTTAACATTGAAGAAATTTTGAAAGAACTTGGGCCAGCAAATTTACAAATTTTAGAGCAATTAATTGCAAAGGACGCTCCTGCTGTTCGAAAAACAATTCAGAACATAAGGCAACAAACAGCTAAATAGAAAGAGGTACACAATGAGTTATTAAAACAACCTTTCTGTAATAACAGGCAGCAACTTGCTCGTATAATAATATGTTTAGAGTATAATAACTGTCGCTGGGAAGGGCTTTGTTATCCCTGTTTTGAGCAAGGAATCAAACATAAACTGTTGTTCACTCCTCCGATTGAGAAGATACCTTTATTAAAGATTTGCTCTGATACTTACGACTGGCACAGCGCATATAACGACTTTAAGGAATTGGTTGACCTCGGTGTGCTTTTGTGAAGAGTACCAACCACCAATTTAAAAAAAAAAAAAAAACGAAACATAACCGAACACACACACAAAAAAAATTATAATCGATTAAATATTTGTGAGTCAAAGATGGCTGCCGGGTTGAACAGCTGTCAGATTACGGAAGCAATCCAAAACCTACCACCAGAGTTACGTGAGATAATTTACAAACATTACCTCGCCATAAAACTGAAAGAGCGAGAGGTTTTGGGTTGGAACCTGGTTCACAACGAGCTTTTAAAACAACCTTTCTGTCCTGAAATGGAGCGGCTTGTGCATATTCTGGTGTGTATATCCTATATGCACTGTTGTCAGGGAGGATGTTGTTTTCCTTGTTATAAACAAGAAGAAATCTTACATGAAATAACCACTCCGGTTCCAATACTTGATATAACTTTAGTCAAATATTGCACTGATATGTTTGAAGAAGTTTATCATAATCATTAATTTATTTTCTTAATCTATAAACAAAATATTCATTTCCTTCATCAGACATTTCTACACCCATTTTTTTAACAAATCGATAAGGATAATATATAAGGTCTTCAACAAGACGTTTTGGGGCCCATACACGAAAATCATCACTATCTTTTGAATTTAAAGTTAAAATAGCTGAATCCCCAAATTTACCTTTTCGGTGTGTAACGTTTTTTATTCTGTATATTCCATCAGAAATATCTCTCCATTTGAAAATTTCAACAATTTCAAAACATTCTTCTGTTGGCCTTTCTTCTTTGTCAGAGAAATCTGGTTCATCAATTAATATATTATTTTTTGATGGGAAATCTTGTGAGATCGTGTGTTGATCTGTGTAGACATCCATTGTAAGATACAATTGGTATACATTTGTTTAATAGCCTGTACTTTTCTGCTCGACCTAAAATTAAACCACCCAGCGCACAAAAAAGAACAGGACACAATGAATATACATATTTTAATAAGGATTTTATTGAAAATATAAACAAACTAAAGTTATACAAAAATAGAAAGTTACAGCCTCTTGACAACGGCGGTCATAAAATGACCGCGGTTTCCAAGGAGTTACACCCTCTTAACAACGGCGGTCATAAAATGACCGCGGTTTCCAAGGAGATTTTGCCTCTTGACAACGGCGGTCATAAAATGACCGCCGTTTCCAAGGAAATTTAGCCTCTTGACAACGGCGGTCATTTTATGACCGCGGTTTCTAAGGAGATAAACATTAGTCCTGAAAATTTTCAAAGATACAGTTTCTTGGTTAACTGAAACCAGACACAGTTTTTTCGTGTTTGAACGACTTGTTGCCAATAGGATTGGTATTCAGGCACTTCCAAAACTTTACGGAGTTGCGAGACTTGATGTAGGTTTTTTGAAGTACACACTTGCAACCAGCGATCCTTCAGCTTTCCTTTTGTAAAGGAAGTTTTCAAGAAAATGTTTTCATTTCATCATGATAGCTGATATACATTTGAAGCATTCCTTCTGCTCCTCGGAGATGCCTGAAGTTTGATTACATTGATCAGTGGTTTTCAATATCTAAAAAATTCAAATCGCAAGAGTCGTTCCATTCCATGTTTGTTTCCAAATGATATAAAATGGGGTGATGTAAGTTTTTATAGTTGCGACCGCCTTACGTTCAGTTACAACCAGTTACGACCAGTTGTGGCTTTGTGAAAACGGCGCGTGATACATTTCGGGAAAGTCCCGGCAATGATGAAAGAAAAACAGATTTAGATGTGAAGTCATGTTCGAAAGATCAAGAATGTTCGTTACAGAGTTCAACTGGATGTTTCTCGGGTTCATTGCTATATTAGGATTTTTATAGTTCGTTCTAGATGATTCTATTTACATAACTTTGACAATGTGATGACTCATTTCCAAGGGAAAGTCCCGCGGCCACCGGCTATGTTTTTAATGCATTGAAGCGTGGTATGTAAATTTATCTGTTTTATTATGGAACCACATCTTGGCCGGAAATGGGGTAGCCATCTTTGTCACGAGTTGGTAACAATATTTTTCAAACACACTCACGAGTGATAAAGCGTATTTGCCGAATTTCGAGTGGCGTGAGAAGTTCAAAAAACCAATAACAAATAGTTGCAAAAAGTGCAATCATTTTGTTAGCGTATATAATTACTTTGAAAATCTATAATTAAGTGAATTTTTTTCCATACTTTCTTTGAACAGATAGTGGAATTTCCATACAATAATCAGTGATGATATTATCTTTCATTTTCAAGCTATCACGAAAGACCTTTTCGTTGAAATCTTCACCTCTGAGGTAAAAGCGAATCTCATCACGTATTTTTTTGTATTCGATACGGGCAAAATTTGCTTGTTCTGTTTTCTTATCGTATTTCTTAAGGCTAGCGACTGCTTTCAAAGTAAGACCAACACCAGTTAAAGTTGCCATGACAACAGGGTTCAACGTAATTCCTCCGGCTACTGCGGCACTAATAATTAATTTGCCAGCCGAAAGATTACAAACAAAATTTTTTCTTCGAAAACCGCGGTGCAACTTTTCATAGCCATAATGTTTCTTATGATAATAACCATACAAATCTTTCAGAATTTTAACTTTCTCTTTAGAAAGTGTTTGGTCGATATGGTTGAATTCGAAAATGTCTCGCATTGTGTTATATAATGAATGAAAATTTTTTGTGGAAAGTTATCACGCACTTGTTTGATACTCGATACGAAGTATAATTGCGTTGTAACTTTTCCAAATATCATCATTCATATTTAGTTCAAAAGCCAAAATCCCGGACGAAGGCATTTGGAAAGAATTTGGGTTTATCGTCTGATACCACCCACTTTTTTCTGAGGTAAAAATATTTGAAGAGCTTAGAGTTCCAGTGAAAAAATTCCGTAAAGATGTTTTGAGTTTTAAAGATATTTTTTTGTGTTTATGTACAGTGACATGAGAATCCGAAGAAGTGATTGGACGCGTACAATATATATCAACATTTTTCAAAATCGCTTCACCCGGCAATGAAATTATTTCGGCACCATTTAAAACAAAATTTTTGTCCCCTTTTGTCGAATTTAAAAAACCGTTTATGTGGTGAATGGAAGAGCGTAGTTGGTGCCCGTTTAAAGAAAGATCTGTTTGCATTATCATTTTTCCATTTTCAATAACAAAAGCGGTGTCATAAACACTTGGGTCAACATTTGAAATTGTTTCTTTAACACCATAAACAATTAGATGACCAATTGTTAAAAATGATGGCTTACTGACTGTACCGTGCAGATCAAGATATATAAATTGTGGGGGTGAGCTACCCCATCGGTGAAAATTGAAAACTGTTTTGGTGTACTTCTCGAATGTTTTGGTTGCATAATTAGAAATTGAAATTGTCGTAGCTTGCACTGTCACACTCAACTCATTCATTTCAGGGCGAAACCATTCAACGACCATTGTGTAATAACCGGCCGGAAGTTTATATAAGTTAAAACCGAGGCGTGACCGGTACTGGTTGGGCGAGCCTTTTTCAAACAAGAGTTTAAGTTGGTAAGCTTTTTTATTTATTTGATGTGGAGACTCGGGAAAATCGTTGATACCCAAAACCTCGATATTGTTTTCACTCGAAGATTCATCAGTGTCTTCCATCAAGTATCTGAAGGCGTCTCTTTTTTGCCCCGAGTTAATAATCAGAGATTCATGAATTTTTTGAGTGACAAGATCTCTCACAGTTGTTATTTCATTTTGCATAAAATCAACATTAACTGCGGATTTCGAGTCTTTGTAATCGGTTTGTAAGTTTACAATTTTATTATTATTTAAATTTAAGTCTCCAGACATACTTTTTGAGCCATCAAGTTTAAGATATTCTTTTTGTGTTTCAGTAATTCTTTTATTAACAAACTCAACACTTGTGGCGTCTTTTTGGTTTGATGGAAATTTGAGATTTACAATCGAATTGTTTTTCATATCAATATCAGCTCCTTTATCCAGTTTTTTCGCAAGCTGATTATCGACATACTTTTTGTTTGTGGCTTGATCTGCCTGTACTGGGTCTTTTACGTTGTAGATTGTATTATTGTTCATATCAATGCTTGCTTCCATTTTTCCACCTTCCTTTTTTGAAAGAAAGATATTTCTCGTTACCTTTGTCAGATCACCGTGGACAGGATAAGGGTTGCTTTTTAATCGCAAAATATCGTACTTATTTTGCATGTCAATATTAGCAGAACCGCTGGCACTACCCTGAGGGCCAGGATCGCCTTTATCACCCTTGTCGCCCTTGTCGCCCTTGTCGCCTTTGTCACCTTTTAAACCCTGTGACCCTTTCTGACCTTGGAGACCAATCGGACCTTGTGGTCCTGTGGCACCTTTTTCACCCCTCGGTCCACGAGGACCTTGTGGTCCTCCAGGACCTTTATCACCCTTCGGTCCAGGAGGACCCTCAGGGCCAGGAGGCCCCCCTGGGCCAGGAGAACCAACTTTTCCACTTTCACTCGTCGTAGTTTGGCTAGTTCCACCTATTTGACTGTTAATATACCCCATTATATATCTTCATCAAAATTTTTTTAAATTATTTTTTGGGGTTTGTCATAGTAAAGGAAAGAATATTTTTCATCGGTGGCGCGATCTAAAACCTCATGATCCACACCTATTTCGTTTGCAATTCGTTTGTTTTCTTTTGGATCTAATCTGAAAATACAAAGATAGCTGCAGTTAACACGGATGTCTTTTGGCACCTTGTAAAAGGTTTGAGAGAGGTAAATAACGCAGCAGTTTTTGTGCCGCCCGTTGATAAAATAATTAATGATATCGTTTTGGCTTTTTTCGCAAACAAGATCATCAAAAACAACTATTTTTTGGGTGTCCACCGGAAGCTCTTCGAGTGGAATGATTTCATCACCATGAGCCTCGATGACCTCGTAACCAACCTCGGGGTCGGGGTTGACTTCTTCAGCGAAGTACTGCAAAAGATCCTGGTATTTGCTCTGGTGCAGGTTCTTTGAGAAGAGGTAGATTTTATCATACTCTAACAACTCATAAAGCATATGCAGTAATATATTTGTTTTGCCAGAATTACTGGGTCCACAAATTAACATCCGAAAACATCTGCTGGCATACAAGGGTGGACTTGATTGTAGTTACTCTTAGAAGAACCTGGGTCATAATTTGGAATCTTCATTTTTTTTTTCGCTTCTATCTATTCACGCTGGAAATATGTCAATGAAGAAATGGCGTCAGTTGGCTGAAGAAAAGTCGGCGATCGATCAGCAAACAGAAGAAATTCACCAAAAATTCAGAATGGATAAAATAAACAAAGAGTTTGGTCAGCTTTCAGGAGAAGAGTTTTTTAAACCAATCACAAAAAGACTTGATAGAAGTGCCACTGTAGAGGAGGAAGAGGAAGAAGAAGAGGAGAAGGCTCCTGATTACACAATGGATGAATTTGACGAAACTTACCCTTTTGGTGATGAATTCAGACCGGATGCACCAACACCATCATCATCACCACCACCACCACCACCCCCATATGATGATGATGGTGATGATTTTCCACCACCACCCCCACCGCTGATGGAAGAAACATCCAAAAGAAAAGAGTGGGCGAAGCCGGGACCGGTTGAGCCTTGCAAATGGTCAATCAACTGATCACGAAATACGGAAATGATCCCAACTACAAAGTAGGAAAATTGAAATTAGGTTTGAAAGGTAAAACCATTGCGGAACTAAAAAAGATAAGAGATGGGATCGATGAAAAAAGAAGGGTGACGAAAGAATCTCTTTTTTCGAAACGGTTACAGGAGGGGAAAAAGGGACTGAAGTCCACTTCCTTACAAGAAAAAAGAGAAAGACCTCTAACGCCTTTGGAAAAAACTGTCATGAGCCGAAGACCTGCTTTTGAACTTTCTGACAATGAAGATGACTCTTATGAACAGGATTGGGAAACCGAAGGAAGTGGCTTCTATGATGATGAAGCTGAAAAATTGATCAACCAACTTAATTTGAGTTTTGGATCAATAAAAGTAGGAAACAACTCGATAAAACTTAAAAAACAGGTATTTTATCTGCTTGATTCACTTGTTGAACTCCGTAGAATAAATGAAAAGCAAAAGAAAAAAATTATTTCTTATATATAAAACAATAATGGGCTTTGACATACTGCTTGACTCGAGCCTTGCAAAACTAGAAAGAGGTGGAGAACGGAATGTTTCACACGATTTTACAGTGAAGTTTCATCTTCCGATCGAATTGGGTGAAGGGAAACTATAAAGCTGCGCTGAACAGACTTATCACAATGAGTTACTCATGGAATAATATCGATTCTCGTTATGATAACAACAAAATTCGCTGGAAGAAAAAAACAGAACAAGCGTGGAAGACCTTAACTTTTCCGAATGGAATGTATGATTACAAAAGAATCAACACATTTATTCAGCAACACACCGGTAAAGTAGACCCAACAAACAAAGACAATAATTACATTTTCACAATATATTTCGATATGTCAATTTATAGGGTTGTGACTTTGATACATAACGATTATGAGCTTGACTTGTCTCAACGAAATTTTGGTGAATTGCTTGGTTATGGCAAAAGTACCTTGAGTGGAGATGTTGTTGGAAGAGAAGTTCCAAATATCACAAGAGGTGTTGATTGGGTATATTTGCACTGCGATATTATTTCACACCGAACACAAAATGTTCCAAGCGATGTGTTATACAGTTTCTCAACATCAGATCTTCGGGTTAGCTATCCATTTCGAAAAGAGCCGCGTCGACTTGAGTGGCAACCTGTTAATAAAAGTTCAATAAATGAAATAAGGGTTTGGGTGACAGACGGAAGAAACAATATCCTGGATCTCAACGGGACAGACGTTGCAGTACTGTGTGAAAGAAAAGCGGCACACACCCAATGGGAAGGGGACCGAAAAAGTTGTAATCACAAAGAACAATCGAAAACTCTTGAAAGCAAAATGCGCTAGTTGTGGAAAAATGAAATCAAAGTTTTTGCCGGGAAACTAGGTGAGCCCTCCCTTGCGGAGGGCAGTGGAATATTCGGCGACGTTGCTATGGCAGTTGGTGATCTTGCTATTACAAAAGGAATCCCATATCTTGCGAAAAAAAGTGTTGAAGCTGGACGATATTACGCTTCTGAAGCTATGATAGACCCCAAACTTCAAAAGAAAGCAATAAATTACACTCTTGACAAAGCCCGCCCAGTCATTCAAAAAGTTGGAAGTGAAATGTTAGATCAACTTTCAACTAAAGTTCGACCAAACCAACGTTACAAAACTGACAGACCTGATTTGGATGGAGCTGGGTTTGATATACATGCAGCAATTGGGAAATTTCCGAAACCAAAAAAAGGTTGGACATTACCAGGGCATAATTTTACAGGGCCATACAATCCTCTTGAAAAGCAGGTGAAATACGATCCAGAAACGGGTGAAATTCTGGAAATATATCAACCACCAACAGGCGCAACAGATGCGATTGCTATGCAACATGATGTTGATTATGATGTTTGTTCCAACCGTGAAAAAAAGTATGGTGAAAATCTCAAAAAATGCAAACACAAAGCGGATAAAAAAATGGTGAAGTCTCTTGACGCAGTTCCTTACAAACAAAGGCAGTGGGGTCATGCGGCTGCAAGAAATGCGATCAACGCTAAACAAACGTTAGGTTTGGGTTTGAAAAAACAAAAAGGGACTGGTGTTTTGGACAAACCGTTGGAAGTAGTGAATTTTGCTGAAACTTTGACAAAAAAAATGATTCCTTCCACAAAACCTGTATTCGATAGGTATTGGTCAGGTGATATTGCGAAAAATGCTTTCACAGGTCCAACTGGCGCCACAAGCACGAAATTTTGGACTCATCCAAAAATAGGTACTGCCATGCGTTTGGTGAAAAATCCGAAAACAGGTAAATATGAAAATGTTTATGAAGAACCTTGATTGGCTTTCAACCACCATTTATCAAACTCCTGTTTTGCGAGCGGCCAGCGTACTAAGCTTTTTGGAAGGTGATGAGAAATAGATTCCATAATTTCTTTTTTGTTGGGCCAGCATTCAGAAGGGACTTTTTCAAAATAATTGTAAAGAAAACAGGGGTAGTTCACTGACTTGCCGGACATCTTCTGAAATCGTGCAATAACGTTACCAAGAAAATCTACCTCGCTGAAAGAAAACATTTTGTAAATGTTCCATTTCCGCAAAACACTTTTTAAATGAAAATTAGTTGCAGTGAAAATTCTTTCCCGATTTTCTTCTGGAAACTGTTCATCATCAAATTCAGACGCTCTACCACATTTTGGACATGCACGACAGAACTCATTCACCACATAAATTAATTGCTCCTCGCATGAAGGACAACGATAAATCTTTTTTGACAATGGGTATGAATTTATTTTTTTTGCAACATTTCTTTAATCATTTTCGATGAAATTTTCTCACCTTGCAAACAACCAAACGGGTCGTCCATTTTTTATTGTGTATGGTATACAATGAGCTCCCGTATTTTCAATAAGTTATCAAAAATTTATTACAGCCCACAAGGGTATTGGAAAGGGTTTGCAGCAATTAAGAAATTAGCCCAGGTAGCGAAAGTTTCGGAAGATGTGGCTCAAAACTGGTTGATAAAGCAAGCTCTTTGGCAGGTTTATTTACCAGCCCCACAGCACATTCCAAGACCGAAATTTGATGTTCCTGTTCCAAACAAAGTTCACCAAGCCGATCTTCTGTATCTCCCACACGATCGCCCACCACGCTCCCGTAAAACTTTTAAATATGCTCTCACAGTGGTTGATGTGGCCTCTCGATACAAAGAAGCCGAACCGTTGACCACAAAAGAGGCTAAAGAAGTTGCAGCTGCTCTGGAACGGATTTATAGTCGTGGTCCTTTGAAGTGGCCGAAACTGCTTCAAGTTGATCCTGGTCGTGAGTTTATGGGCGCTGTGAACCAACTTCTTTCGAAACGTAATGTTGAGGTTAGACGCGGCCGTGTGGATATTCACCGTGATCAAGCTATCGTTGAAAGATTCAACCGCACCCTGGCTGAACGACTGTTTGGACACCAATATGGGGTTGAAATGCGCTTTCCAGAAAACAAAAGATCGACTGAATGGGTTGCCCGACTGCCCGCTGTTATCTCAGCTTTGAATAAGGAAGTCACTCGACTAACTCGTCAAAAACCTGTTGATGCCATCAAAAAGAAAACTGTTCCATCCAAACCCTCGACATGCCTTATTTAAGACCTGTTGGTGTAAACGAAAAAAAGCTCACCTCCGGTTTAAGTGTTCGCTATCTTTATCAACCAGGTGAACTTGAAGGTGGTCGACGAAGAGCTACCGACCCAATCTGGTCTTTGAATGTTTACGAGATTGAAAAAATTATGATAAAACCAGACGCATCGGTTATCTATTATTTGTTTGACGGTCCAAAACGCTGGTTTGTCCGCGAAGAGCTTTTGGTTGTCCCTCCAGATACACAACTACCACCAGAAAATTAACAATGAAACTCGATCGGTTCTGTGTGGATACCGTCTTCCAATACCCAGCGTTTGTCGTAGTAAGCGCTCAACCCCAGCTTCTGCTGTTCGTAAGTGACTATCTGCCCGTCCCGCATCCTGAAACCTCTATTAGTTGCTATGTCCTTGCTGCCTTCCAAAGCTTTCTTAAAACGCTGCCACATGATCTCGTTTTGTTTCTTCGACACCCCTTTCGTGCTGAACTTCTTTTTACCCTCAGAATCTTCGGCGTAATAACATTTTGAACAAAGAGCAAGCATTTTTTTACCTTGAAATTCTACTTTAAAAAGGCCTGGTGTCCGACTGCTCCACTTATCCCAAGCTAACCACTCTTTCTTTTTTTCCTCAAATTCTTTTTGCAGCTCTGGTTTGACGATGTCTTCCAACTTTTCTGCGCTAATTGCTATGTAATTACTGTCTGTGTCCATCTGAATCAATTCGAAATCTTTTCTGTCAAAATATCTGTCAAGAAAGTCATAATAGAATTCAAGCATTCGAAGTTTAGCCAGTTGATATACAGCTATTCCAACCTGAAATGGTCTTTTGATTGTGATCTTTGTTTTTCTACTTTCCAGCTCATACGCTTTCCCAATTTCGTCAAGATCGTTGAAATATGCGTTTCGCAAAGCTCTGTCAACTTTCTTTTCGTTTTTGGTGTAAATAACGTTTGTTTGCCTCTCTAAGGCTTCGATGAGCTTTCCATACCCACTATTTCCTAACAGTTTGAATACCTCAGCCAGCAGCGCCTTGCTTTTTTCTTTATCTCCAGTTCTACGAGCTTCAGTCACTTGCTCCACAAACCAAGTGAATATTTTTGTTGGTTGGTAATCAATTGTCCGATAAACATTTGTGATCACTGCTCCATGCTCAAGATACCATCTAAGAAGAGGTGCGTATAATAATATCTTCTTTGCAGACAATGCTCCCACTAACTTCTTTCCGTCTCCTCGGTTCCTTTTTGTGCGTTTAAGATAGTCAAGCATATGCTGCGGCACATCTTCAATTGGAACCTTTTTGTTGTAGAAGAACGGACACATTTCCTCAAATTTTGGATATAAATTTTCAGGGATCTCTATATCAACTTCTGCAAATCCGAACCATTTTTCTTCTTTGAGTCTTTGTGTCAGTGTGGGAGCGACGGCTTCATTATTGTAGTGCACGACCCTTCCTTTTCCACAAGGCATGTCTCTAAGCATGGTTGACAAATATAAAGCGTTGGCGTCATAACCCACTATATTTTTGCAAAAACGAGGTTCCGCTATTCGATGAGACCTTATTTTCGTTACTCCAACTTCATGATATCTTGTGAAAACAAGGCTCGGTCCTCCAACAACAGCTTCTTTCAACATCTCATAAGCTTCTTTACACGGGCTGTAAAGATCTGCGCCCCTCTCAACACATCCGCGAAGTAAATAATGTAAACTAACACCTGGAATACTTACAGCATCTTTCAAAATATCTATTCCTTTATCAGTGTAGAAAGCACGCATCTTTTCAAGCGCCTCAAGGCCAGGAGCTACATCGAGATTATTGTAGTAACGCAGCCAGTCTGCGAAGGTACACATACCCTTTTCTTTGAACAGACGCTGGCACCCTTCCCATTCATCTCGTGTTAAAACATAACCACCCTTCAGCTTCGAATACCAATCCTCATATTTCGGTAATCCTCGAAAATCAAGTTTTTCAGGTTTGTCAAACCATTCATACGGAAACCACGATTTTACAGTTTCGCATTCATAAGCTTTTACCCATTTATCATAACTTGTACCCGGTCCTAAGTAGTTCATGATGTCGAGAAAGCGAAAGTTTTCAGTCAAAATAAACATAACTTTGTTTCCATTTTTTGCAACTTTTACTTTATCTGTTGTATCAGCTAAAAGCTCCGCGAAGTGTTCTCTGATAAGATTCAAATCATATCTCCCGGAGTTAAACCCAAGAACTGGCACCTGATTACACCATCTTTCTATTTTGAAACGCTGCTCTGTAAGCATATTTATGTCGTCAGGTATGAAGACTGCTCTTACTTGATCACTAATGTTTTTCTCACGCCTCTCAAGTTCTTCCATAAACTTACGAACAAGCTCAGCAGGATCTCTTTCACAGATATGAGTTGGTTCTCTTTCTAAAGTATCACCAACGCTAACAGAAATTGGTACGTGTTTATTTTCGATTGTTAACGTTCCTGTTGGTTCTTTCCTATGATTTTTATCTCCGTATGCTTCAAAGTCAAACAATATAACGTGTGGATAACTTTGTATTTGAGTCTTTGGTAACTTTATATTTATTTTTCCTACGTCACAAGACCATGCCTCGATTACACGGTAGCCAGCAGCTCGAAGCTTTTGTGTACGTTCAACAGTTACTTTAAATCTATCTTCTCTTGTTTGGTTATTATGAGTAATAATTATATTTCGATCATGAGGAAAACATTTTCGACATCCATGCCAATGACATCCATGATATTGCAAAACAGTTTTTGTTTCATGGTTGTGACCGTCAACAGGAGCGCGCTCAACATATCTTTCACCGCCATGCCCGCAAGCAGCGTGGTGAATGTGAATTTTACGAAGTGCTGCTTCTTGTTCAAGCCAACGAAGAGATTCTAAAGAAGATGAATGTTTTTTTGGATAAAAAGCCTCCTCAAAAACTGTTTGTGGTAATTCAACTTTTTCAGCTGGACATTGAACCACCGTCTTTCCTTCCGCACATTTTTCGATATGCCGTTGAAGGTCGCAAGCTTTAGTTGATCTTGAACGACAGTGAAAACATACATAAACTTTTGCAATCTTCGTAATATCTTTTATAATGAAAGCATGCCCTTCGTAAATTCCAATTGTCAAAATATTTGTTAATTTGGCTGGTGGTGTCCTGATAAGATGCCATACAACTTCACCATTCTGCAAACGTTCAGGCTCATATACACGAATACCCAACCAATCTTTGAAAATTTATTTTTATTAAGATGTTTTTCAACCTCATCAAGTTCATCTAAAGATGTTTTACGGCAATCTTGTGGAGCAGCTTTGAGGTTGAAGAAACCTTTTGCAAGTTCCCGTGCTGCCGTTGTACTTCGATCTGGTCTTGAACCTCGGTGTACCGCAATACAACGCCAAAGACATAAATTCTCTTTGTAAGTGTCTAAAGCTAGCATATTACGACTATGTGAAAGGTTACGCAGCCAATCTGGTAATGGTCCTGTTCCTAAAAGCGGTTGACGATCAAGCACCACCTTTACATCAACATTAAAATGCTTTTCAAACACCCATTTCGTGTCAGGTCTATTTATGTTGTCAGGGTCCAAACGAAATTTTTCCCGATCACCCAACCATTTTTCCGCATCAGAAAGATGATCAAACCAAGGAGAACCTTTGTTAGTGTAATTCACATATCTTTCATCATTTTCAACGTTTCGTAATTGATATGAAAAATAATGCCTTGCGTAGAAAGATGTTTTAACTTTCTCTCTTATTTTTTCATAAAATCTGGTGTAAGGTCTTTTTCAAGATCTTTAATGAAACGCCAACGAATGTAACGTCGCCCTCTTTTTTCTTCTCCTTCATATTCGGCTGTGTCATATAAATCAAGAATCTCATTCTGATAGTTTGTAAAATTTTGAATGGTTTTTCGAGAGAGTGCATCAAACTTTCTCAAATTTTCTTGTGTTTTTCTCCCCTTTTTTTACGAGGAGGAGCGATCGGTTGAAATGTTTCAGGAGTTAAAGGTTCATTTAAATTATTCTCAGAAATTGCTTCATCCATTATGTTCTGAATTGTTTTTCGAACAGCAGGAGCGTCCTTTGCAATTAATTGCTCTAAAATTTGTAAATTTGCTGGCCCAAGTTCTTTCAAAATTTCTTCAATGTTAAGCATTGACATTGCAACTTATTTTATAAAGATTGTTATTCTTTAATTAAAAAAGTTTTTATGCTGGGCGGTTTTTTTCAAGTAAGTAGTAATATATGCGTCAAACAAATACTACCTGTTGTCAGTGGTTTATTTAAGAATTTTAAAGCTCCCACCAATAATATGCGACACAGGAGCTTGTTATTGGTGGGAGTTTTAAAATTCTTAAATAAACCTCTCACAATCAGGTGGTATTTGTTTGACGCATGTATTACTACTCAGGGCTTGACATCTGTTGAGTCACTAGCCACCGGGCAAGTGGGCTTCAAAAATCTACCTGCCCACCGCACATTTCAGTCGCCCAGGTTCCTTACCAATGCCTTTCTTCACCCGTATCACCTTGACCCTGGCAGTATAGCTTTACTGTAAAGGACCTTAATGCCTTTAATAGCTAAGCGACTGCCCTGTATTTGCTGCAAGCTTTAAGTTCATCATGTTGTATTAAAACAAGTCTAAGGAACAAAACTATATTTATCTCACCAATCGAGTGATAAAAGTTACGTAAACGTTTACGAGACTTAGGTAAAACAGGTCCGAAATTCGTAGCTTGGTTGTCGAAATGTTTCAATTTTAACAAACCTTGTAACTTTAAGGGTACTTTTTTAAAACTGATGCTATAAATCTGGTGGATGTTGCCAACAACTTTGTCGGCGAAAAAGCAAACAGGAAGAAGCTTTTTGGCAAATTGTCAACGAACGATGTCCCCAAAAAGGTGTCGTTTTGACGAAATCGACACAAACTGTGGCATTGTGAACAGAGTTAGTATCTAGATGAGTGTGTATTTTGAAGGAGAGGGGAGGAGGCTTTGACTAGGCCAATTTGCTCGCAGCATTTATTTCAGCCTTGCTACGGGCCTGATACCACAAGTTACAAGTCAGCTTAGTTTTAGCCGAGCGGCAAGTTTTTTTCTTGCTTTTTTTTCACAACGAACGCTTGAGTACAATAACAATATGTCCCAGCCATCGTGCAAATCTTGGGATACTGTCGACCAGAAGCTGCAGCACAAGGGGCCGGGTTCCGGGCCACTGTAAGGAAAAGGAGAGTGGCCAAAAAGTGAAAGAGGACTGGGGAAACAGGCATCTGAAGTTATCTTTATACGCGAGACTGGTTCGCTTGTAAACTGTTGGATCAGGTGAGTTTTATATTCGCTTGTGGTCTATCCGAAAATTAGCCAGGTTATCGATCGAAGCCTCACTCTTCTCTTCGTCATCATTATGGTGTATGTAGAACGTGAAAGAGGTAAAAGACATTTAAGGGCAAGAAGCTTGAAGTATTCCTGTTATGATATCCTCATATGCATTATGATAAGTATGCTGGCTGCTGTGAGAGATCTCGCTCACTGGGAACCTGTCTCAGTAAGATTCGTAAACAGAAATTCAGGAACAGACCTCATTTTTTACCATGGCTACGTGCCATATTTCACAGTCTTCAAACAGCACTGGCGTGCTGTTAGAAGCCCTACTCATTAGTCAGGACACACTTATGTAGACTATGTCAAACAGCTGACAAGAGAGCACAGTTAAAAACTTCGATCGCACCCATTTGTTATGAAGAGAGAACCCTTCCTGTCCAAAACTCCATCCAACACATCAACACCGAGCTGACTTTCACTCCTGATATAACTGTGCCTTGTGCCTGTCCTGTGCCAGCTGAGAACCAGCAGACTGACACCAATAATGATCATAGGTAGAATACCCGCTCGTTAAATAACAAAAGGGAGCCCCTTGTAGTTATAGGTTTTCCCCGTATTAAAGTTGGGTCTATTTAATAATAGCGCCACTTCTGTTGCACCACTCAGCTGTAAGCTTGTACAACGGTTGGAATTGCGTTTCAGACTACTAGGGTAGCAAATACAATTTTTAATGGTTGTAACCACAATGGTAATAAGTAAGAAAGACACAACGCCATTAAAACCACGAATAATTCTTGCAATTAACACTGGATGTTATTTTACTTCACCTCAAAGGTTTTGCTCATCCCCTGCCCTCTGAAAATGTCTCTAATACGCATTGCGTGACAAACCAAATACGCACGCGGCGCCATCCACGTTTGGTCCCAATTTAGCAGTCAAATCTGATAATGCTTTTGTACACTGAAAACTGAGCAACACTCGTATTAAATCAACTGAGCCGTAGTGCAGAAAGATGTCGAACGCTTTACAAGAAAAGATGGTGTCGTTGAGCTGTTCGACCGTTTACTAGCCTGTTCCAGGCTCCGAGATAGTGGGGAAAGCGTGAATTGAGAAAAAGAGCGCGAAAAAAAGCGAAGGGGCTGGGGAGATACCGCCCCCATTTTTCCAGATCCCGCGCGTCTTATTTTCGCGTTCCCTTTCTAATTTTCATGCCGTCCCAACTATCTGAGAGCCTGGAACAGGCTAACCGTTTACAATCTGACGTTGCCAGTTGGCCGGTGTTCATTCGGTTCAGTGGACGTCATCAGCAGGACCAAAATACCACGAACAGCAAGAGAATCACACGAAAATGGCCTCTGGGCCTGCCCTCTACAGCAAATGAGGTTACAGCATTTCAAACTGATTTTCTGTTTGACGTTTTCGATCTCAAATGGGTCGAAACACATTAAAATATGCGCGTGACTCGCGAATGGAATGTTGCCCGGAAGGGTCAAAAAACCTGCATCTTAAGGACAGTGGCCCCTAATAGGAAGGGATTTTTTCTTATTTGTCTCCATGTGGGATTTGTTACTCGTACCTAGGGCTGTTAAAATCCAAAAAGAAAATGGAGGGTCACCGTGCATTTTTCAGAGATAGTTAGGCCCAAATATGGTAAAAAAGTGCTGATTGAGCATTTTTTTTAAGTAAAAGATAGCCATTATTTAACTTAAATAGGAGGTGAAGATGTCTAAACTAATAGGCGCTTTGTAATGAATAACAACAGATACGATTCTCAACATGCTGCAGGAATTCCATATGCGAATTTCCGCTCCTTGGGGCCATTATTTGACCTAGTAGATTGCAACATTTTGTAAAATAACTTTTGACAGGCGGTTTTTCCTCTGAAAAAAAATATTTTACAATACCTAACAGTTGTCCTGCTTTTGATAGATTACATAAAAACTAGGGGAAACCGTGCATTTTTAAAAGCTAACTTCACTTTTTCCTAACTCACGCACGACATGTTTTCCATCGGTGACGATTTTCTTGACGTTCTCCTCCCCGGTGGGGAGTAAAATGTAAATCGAAGTGATGCATGCTGGGAATCAAAACTGGCGGAGAGGACGCGTGGTGAAAGAACGGCAGCAAAGCAAAAATCCCCGTAAAACGTACGTCGATTGATTTTATCTCTGCTAACTGTATAGGGATTTTGCAATTACCTTATCAAAGAACATACTATAACGGGAGTGCCGTTAGGTGATTTCGTTGTTCAATGAATGTTGTGCAACCGAGAATCTTGATTGTTGTGTACGTGCTTGGAAGTTCTACTGCAAATTGTCAGTGGGATCAGACCAAGCCTGTAATATAAGTCTTATAGATAGGCTAGCCTAACAGCGGAGCTCCCATGAATAAGCTGGTGTTCGTTTTTCAAAAACTCAAAAACTCTTCGGGCCCAAAAATTTTGAGGGCTATTTTCGGGTGCGGTGTTCTTTCAAAAGTGTTTGTACAGCGCCGCAAATTCTGGCAAGTTTTTCCCGCGAATTGCCCCACAATAATCCGAACTCGAAAGCCACACTACTGTTATTATTATTTTTATCGAGCTTCAAACTGTCCGCATAAAATATTTTCTTCTTCTTGCGCCGTGTTTCTTGGTTTTTACAATGTTTCAATTTCCTGTCATTTAACTGTCAAGGCTTGTCAAATCATCTCAGACTTATTGGCTGTTCGCTTGAATGAACTGGAAACGTCGATTATCTACAGCAGCTAAATATAACTCACCCTAAACTAAACTGCTTATTGTTTTGGGATTTCATCGTGTTCGGATCTTGACAAATAACACGAAATGCCACTAAATTGGGATCAGAAGCTCTGAAGCGAACTGACCTAAAATCGAAAGCTGAAATTTCTCGTCAAGTTTTCGATTTGTTCTTTCTCATCCGGCAAATTCGCTCAGTGGAGTTATCAAAATCGGCTACTCGTCTACTTCAGCAGGTCAACCCAGTTTTTATTCCATCGGTTGCTGCAGCTTATGACAACCCAGACCGAGAGGAGGTAGGTTTTCTTTGAATATTTCATAGATTATCGGCCAGGCCGGTCAGTTAGGTGCTGTTTTTGTTTTTCTTTCAAGAAGTTCCTTCACAATTTGTTTACTCTTTTAATTCTTTCTCGCCTCTTAAGAACAAATTACAAATGGAAAGATTTTTCATCAGAGTGTAAGCCTTAGATACGTTTCCTTTCCCTCTAAAAGAAAATGCCACACGTGGAAATGACATGTACCTTAAAATGGGAGTGATTACTTTATTTCACTGCAGAAGATCAGAATGCAATACTGCTCGTGAGTGTCTGAATCTGTCGGTTTTCGCGTTAGGTGAGACACAGTTTTAACAAGTAGTTTGCTTCAACTTTGTCCTCTATACAGTGTCTTTTTGTGACTTTCATTTTAAAACACTGTTTTAAAAAGCATTCCAAAAGAAGGAGGGAAGGTCGTACCATCATAAAACTTTGTACTTTTCTACTTCTGAATTGTTCTGCGTTTTTATCCTGATCACGCTAAACACTCATAAATTGGAGTGCATTTATGGATTGTAAAGATTCTTCTCAACTTATTGGCCCCTAAAATACAGTACATTTCAGTTGTGCAGTTATTGACTCGTTATTCGCCAAAAGATGAAAAACAATGGGAAAACATAAAGGCATAAGCAGAAAGCGGACCGCTGAGGAAACAGTGAAGTTGACCTATTTTTCTTCAAAAAGAAGGCTTCAGCACAACTTTCACCGGTAGCTCTTCTTGCAGCATTCTTTGGAAAGCTAATTAAGTTCAAGGAGAGTACTCGTGAAACTACAGTTGCTCTAATAATGCCATTTTAACTTGCTGCCGGTAGCGACTTGACAGACTTGTAGATGTAAAAACGAATTTCTTACTGATTCGCATGTATCCCGCTGGCTGTTTAATTCTGTCGACTATCAAACAACTTTGCTAAAATAAATAGTATTGCTTCGTCATCTGTCAGTTTACTGGCAAAAATTACCCAAAAAAGGTTTGCGGAAGCTTCCAAGCGCATATAAATTATGGAGGAAAAATGGCACAAGTTTTTTGCCTGCGAAGTATTTAATATTCGGCAAAGAATTTTAACTCACAATCAGTTGCTGTATTATTTTGTTCCAAAGGTTAAAAAAATTACTCCAAAGCAATTCGATATTCGATCATTCACTTCAACATCCTTAGAATATTGTTTTCAACGTAGGAATTCCCTCAATTAAACAATTCTTATAATGTAAATCCACTATCAAATACGTAATTTGCAATACCGTGGGAGTGGAAGCGAAGTACTTGAGAATTTAACCGAAAGGTTGACGCTCGCGTGGTCTTTTCAGATGGTCGCTTTTCAGATATCCTCTGAAAAACAAATCTGTTCAGCTAACACGCCGAGTTCTACAATTCGTCGACCCTCTCGCCAAGTCAACTTCGTCCCTCCCGCGCTACTTTCCTTATTTCACTTGTTGTCGGGAGCCGGTGTCGAAGTTTGTTTTTCGTCGTGAGAGCGCTTGCGCTTCGACGGCCCGGATTTTTCACAAATCTGCCATTTCGTTTTGGTTTCACGTTCCCCATTTGCGGGTCAACACTCCCACAACGGAAACGAAATACAAAAACAACAACTCAATACACCTAAAATTTTTCGCACCACTGCACATACAGGAATCGCGCGATCGCGCGGGACGAACGCGCAATGCGCAGAAAATGTGCGCATTGCGAGAGAACATCTTTTCTTAGTTCCACAGCCAGAAGCTGAATCGGTTTCAAGGTTTAGCACATGGTGAAAAATAATTTAAATCACAAAGTACTTTTCCTGATGAGAAATGTATACTTTCAAAATTAAATTATTTCAAAGACAAAGAACAAAGCAGTTTTTACCAAAATCATTTTTGCAGCTCTTGAGAGATTGCAAAAGTAGATTTGGGTGTTTTAAAGACAACAGAGGGATTTGTTTTTGCACGCGAACGCCTCAACTTGTTGTCATAATTTACTGCTTCAAACGGCGATTTTAACGGAAGTTCGTTATTTGCATTTTTCTTTGAAATAAAAGGATATTTTGCCAAAAAAAGTATCCAGTTATTTTAGTTATACCCTAACCTATCTAACATTAAAATATGAAAGAAATCGAACTTTCCACCCTTGCCGCGTTATGTTTGATTTTTACAGACAAGCGCTCTTAATAGATCGGATTGTCGGTGCGTGGAAATTGAAGTTGGGAAAAAATATCACACGCCGCTATTTGCCTTGGGTTTAATAATGTTATTTTTTTAACTGTCATAGCAATCTTAGTAAATGAACTACTAAGAAAAATGATTAAATATCAAGTTATTATTTTTACGCAGCGAATAAGGCAAGCGAAAGCCTCGTTTCCTCAGCGGTCCGCATGTTGTTGTTGAGCAGCGAAAACTTTTCCTTGTGGCTTTTAATTTTGACTACAAATATTTAGATTCCGGTCACACGAGGCCTTCAGTTCTTGAAAAAAGGTTTTGATTATTTCACTTCTTTTGGCTTAGAAAAAGAATTCTATAAGAACTGTTTAAAATATTTAGCAGCGCCAAGCACTTGTGTTTCAATGTGTTAAGTGACCACTGTAGCTGCCTGCCAGCTGACTGTAACAATTACGGTTTTTCAAGAAAGTTTCCCAGACTATGCCAAGAATGGCCAAAAATCTCAATGCTTTTTTATAATATATAATGAACAGAAACAACGGCAGACAAAGTATAGCTTCTTTTATTTTCTCCTGGTTGATAGTGCTATCCAAGCTTTGAACAACCGAGATGAAGCAAGCGATAAATTTTATCCGCCAGACAGCGTCTTATCCGTTGAAAAAGAGTTATCCACTTTTTGAGCAACTGGGGCCTGAACTACAATCATTGTATAAGCATATTTCGCTTATGTTTTGAACTCCCGCCAAATAACTCAAATAATATGGCGAGAAAAAGAAACTTTAAACAGTTCGTTGAAAAGATTATTATTTGAAAGCTCACATCAGTTCTTTCATCATACGGTAAGAAAAACTCTTCATTTGCCGAATGAAACGAATCCTCAGATGCTTCGGAAGCTAAAGACTGTTCCGAACCGTAGAAATACTCTTCGGAGGTTACGCAGTCGACGGTAGACATCTTCAGTCAAAACACAAGGAAACGCGACTGAGGTGACCCTCTGACGTAACGAGCTATTAAATTCCGCAATCACCAAGGAACAAGTTTTCAGTAATGGCGGACACATTTTACGCGACTTTGGAGCTAAAAAATACTAGGATGGAAGGTTTGCTGTTCGGTTTTCTCGGGAAATATGAACAAAACGCGATATTCTGAGACAGAATTTGGCCGAAATAAACCTATGAATTTTTGTCCCAGTGGCACTTTAATCTTCAAGGCGTATGATAGCATGTGTTGTCAGGATGGCCGAGCGGTCTAAGGCGTCAGACTCAAGGTGAAAATCCTTCGCCATTTGATTGGTGACGAGTGTTCTGGTCTCCACATGGAGGCGTGGGTTCGAATCCCACTCCTGACACAGATCTTCTTTTTCGCGTGTAATAAACTATTTTAAAACTTTACACGCTTTGTGCATTTGATAGTTTTAATACTAGTAATATTTCATATTTTAACATTTATTTTCGACATTTTCATGAAGAAAATCTTACAGTTCTGAGGCCGTGTCCTTTGTAATTAAGTATGTTTTCAATGGATCAGCCATGCACAGTCCTGGCTTAATTCAATTTAGTACGTACATGGTTGAAAGCCAATAAATTCTTTTGAAGATGAACACGAAAGTAAATTTTATGTTATGTGAACGAGGCAATACCATATGAAGCAGGCAGCTACAAAGCCTTAAAGCTACGAAGTCCGTCATTTATTTGGGCTTGCATTCTACTTGCAATTGTAACCTCAGTACTACTAATCGCTTTTCAGTCTTGCAGAAGGTCTAGTTGCACATCAGTTTGTTGTCTTACCTTTCTGGCATTTTGGCCCTGTCAGTCCTGCAGGACATATGACGTCACACGTCCATGTACATGATCACAAGAACCAGTGCATGGGCAGTTTTGTTTTGTTCACATTCTTTCCCGTAGGTCCCCTGGGCACACTCTAGTGAAGGAAATATCACAAGTATCACAAGTCTTTTCGATACAACGTTTATTCGATTTAAGTCCTTCGACACAAACTAAAATCGTTTCAAAACATTCACCAACAACCCTCAGCACAGGTAGCCCAAGCTCACTATGAGAGGAGCGCATATATTAACTTGTTCCTTTTTGCATATATTATGAGCTCAGCAAAATAGGTGAGTTTGTGCGAAAAGTGCAACAAATACGCTTTAATTGCCATAAATGTGAAATAATTCCCAATAATAAATAGTTCACCTTGTTTCTGTGTTGTATTAATTGCTATTTAATGGACTTTTGGGGTCATTTGAAGCGTTTTGAGCGAGAATAAGCGTCCTTGATTATTTGCACCTAACACTTAAATAAGCGAAGTGAAAGGTTATGTTCATGCAAGAGGGGAACTCAAGATGAAAATCGTTGACATAATGTAGGAGAGAACAATAGGATTTGTTTGCTGTTGATTCAAGAGACCTTACGGTAATACTGATTGGCCAGAGTTTGTTCTCTTGAAAGAACGGGCTTTATATCATGAAATAAGTTAGATAAATACCTCGAACGTCGGTATTAATCCATATACCTCCTTCGGACCGTTATGTATATGGCTTAATACGTCCGTTGTTGGTATTTATCTTTTACTTAATGTTAACTGTTCTTCGTAGGAAACATGCATGACACGTACGGGCTACCTATTAAGGGACTAAAAGCTAAGGTATACAGAAAACCCAGGGGAGTAAATACATCTTAATGGTCTTCAAACATAAATCCTTTAATTAACAGTACCTTCAAGTTGACAACCATAGACCTCAACCCTCATAGCTATCCACCAGTTCCAAGCTGTCGGTCGAAAACGCATGTAACGTGCCAGGATCGGTGAGCTTAGTTCATGATAAACAGGTCTCCGCGGGTCTCCGTGCTCTGGCCAAAATGATGCTCAATTCCATGTGGGGAAAGTTCAGGCAACGCCTCAGCAAGACCCAAGTCAAACCATTCGACGGCCCCCAAGAGTTCCATCGTTTCCTGGATACCGACACCCTAAATGTCCGTCACGTCTCTGTCGTCAACGACCACCTCGTGGAAGTCCACCTGTTGGGTGTGTCTCCATCTCTACCAAGCTCTGGAACTGTTGGGGTGAATGCGTGCTCTATTTCAACACCAACTCGGTTATTTACCTCGAGGAGTCAGATCAACCCAACCCTCCCTTGGGAGGCTACCTCGGACAATTCACCAGAAATTTGAAAGCTGACGACTACATTGTGGAATTCGTGTCAGGAGGCCCTAAGAATTATGGGTACCAAACCAAGAGCGGTAAAGTCGAATAGAAAGTCTGTGGGTTCCGTCTCAACAGCGAGGGCAAAACCCAATTGAATTATGACGTCATGTGCCAAAACGCCCTCGACGAAATCCAATGCCTTCAAAAGGAGCCACACCAGACTGAAGTCGTCAAACCTACCAGATCGTGCGTGAAACCAAAACCTACGACCTCTACACCTTTCCCGACTACAAGTGTTACCAGCTGGTGTACGACAAGAGAGTCATCGATCCCAGTACCTTTCAAACCTACCCCTACGGATACCTAGCACCCACCATGACGTCAAGCGATCACTCAAAACTACATAACAAGAAATTCGAGGCTCAACCCTTCACTTTTCATCAACACACTCCTCCAAAGTCATCCCACGGTCGACAGACAAGACGACCCCCTCGGTCAATTGGTCAAGCTGGTTTCCTCCATACACTGAAAAAGCCACTCAGGTCCAGGCCAAGCTCGGTCATGTGACATTTTTGAAATTTTTGGACTTTGGACTTTGTCAAGGGACGCCTCTGATCACTAAGGTCCAGGCCAGGGGCGGGGCAGAACACTTCTCAAATTTTTGTATACCCATGTTCCAACGATATATGACGTCACTTCCGGTTGTAAAAAGCGCTGTACTGGTTGATCAGCGAAGGTTCAAGATGGACGCTTGGTGCCACTTAGGTCGTGTTCTATTGGGATCAACCGTTTTTGGTTGGTTGATTTGGTTGGTTTTTTTCGCGTTCTATTGGGAGAAAACCGTTTTCGGTTGGTTTGGTTGATAAACTTTTTCAACCAGCTCTGAGCTTGGTTGAAACGGTTGAAAACGATGGGTAGCGTCCGCTAACATGTTGGCAAGCATCGGTTTTCACTCATTGCGACATTATAATTTGCGCGTAATCACGTGTAAACTGTCAGCCACAAACGTATTTCTTCTATTTGGAAAATTGTTTTTAAACTTGCTGTCTGATAAATTCTCAAAATAGCCTGTAATACGAGTGGCAGGTGTCTTCTCCGTTTCCAGTAACAATGTTGCCATATCAGTTCCGATTCATCATCTGGTTCACAACGTGGTGGAACCAATTCTTCTAACAGTTCTTAAAAGACAACCGATGCTACGAGTAGCGCGTGCTTCATCTTGCCAACCTTGGCAGAAAAGTCTGGAAATGACTATGCCCAGTCACAACCGCGTGTCAACCAAGAACGGTTGAAAAAGTGTTCTATTGGAAACCTCAACCGTTTCAACCAAAACCGGTTTCGGTTGAAACGGTTGATCCCAATAGAACACGACCTTAGTTTCTTCGTTATTTTCACCAACAGTGAACCATGATTTTGTGTGTTGCGTATTAACGATGTCGCAGAGGTATTTTGCCAGCTATTTTAGTCAATATTTTGGCAAAACAAATATACTGAGTATCATTTTGACCATAAATGACACACAACTCCGGGGAATGTCATGGCGATTTCGCACTTTCGAAACGAGTGGCGTCCAAGATTTTGGCTCTTGTGGTTTCTGATTCACTGAAGACATTAATGAAAATAGCCTATCCTGAGTGGAAAAAACGCTGGAAGTTTGTAGTGTTTGTAGTGTTAACATCGAGAAGGTTATTAACACTCGACGTGAAGTGCTGCCAAGTGCTACATAATTACACCCCCGTGGCATGCTGCTACAAGGTTGGTATTTGATTTCTTTATCTTCCTTTAAATATTTATATTGCCATATACATAAAAGCCTTTATGCCAAAAAGAAAATGGATTAATTGCATATTGGCGGTTTCCCCGGGGAAATTAGGCAACTTTGTGCTGTGTAGTTTTTTGTTTTTGTTTTTTTTTTTGCCCTGTATTCTAATTTCGTGGCAAAGAGGGTAGCGCTGTGGAGTAATCTTAAATCTTTATTAATATTATCGTTTGTTAAATGTTTGGCGTTTTGATAACCGGAATCTAGTTTGTCAATTACACACACACAATTACACACATGAGGAAAAAGAGACCTAACTGCCTCACACTGAGGCATTTGCTCAGCAATTACCTCTCGTGTGTAACAAAGCTCTTATAACAATTTCCCCTCCATGTCATAAAGAAAATATCCAACATCTTTTATAAACTTTGTCTGTTGAGACAAATTCTTCACTGTGTGTACAAAATCTGTGTGTACAAAAATAAATTTTGAAAACAACTAAAGCCGAGTGGTGCAGACCAAGAATGACTAACCACGTGCACATACCCACAACGCACTACAACAATAGTGCCCAGCCCCTGCCCTGCTGTTCCCGTGCTGTCGAAATATTAATTTCTGTCTAATTCGTTGCCTTCACTACTCAGACGCCAGAAATTACATAATGCGTGTCTGATACTGCATGAATTCTTTGGTCTTTATTTGAAAAGTCTTGACTCAAACCTGGTGCATCATTTGTTCTTTGGGTATTGTCTGTTTTCTTTACATTGCTGTTGTCTTGGAAATATAAAATCAGATGACAAAAAAAAACCCAACAGTACATGTATTGACATTATCAGGCTCCTTCTACAGACACTTTGGGACTTTTAATTGCTCATGGGAACAGTTATTTTGGATGTTCCTGCAACTTGCTGTATGTTTTATCTATAAATGCGCAGTAAGTGTACTTGTCAGGTCTCTTCACATGAAGGAAAAAAGCCTGCACAAACCCTCAGCAAAGTTAATTCTTTTAAATTTATTTACATTAATTGAAGGTACATACAGTATTATCTGTACATATTACACATGCCCTGTATATGTTTGGTCAAAAATTGTCTTTGGCTTGAAAATTTTAAACCAGTTTGGTTTTTGTTTTCCTTTGTCTCGGATTATGGAATATGGATCCCAAACAAAGGAAAATACAAAATACATTAGTTTGTAAATTTTCAAATCAAAGGAAAATTTTAACCATAAGATATATTTTATTATTCAATAACTGAAGATAACGCTCGCGCTGTGATTGGTCAATACCTATTGATTATTGTACCAGTAAACCACATGAAAAATATAGTTATTTATATAAAAGCAATACACCACACATTTCTATGGTTTATTGGTTCAATCACCACTTAGCATGGTTGTCCCTAACAGCCGGCAGCCGGCAGAATTAACCGGCTACTTGGGTCGTTTGTGCCGGCTACTTTTTTCTATATATATATACATATATTTTTTTTAAAGACAAATTATTAGTTCCTTTACTGGCGCAGATATATGAAAATGAAACTTATTTCCCATTGCAGTTTATTGACTTAAAAATAATCTGGTCGGCGCAGAAATACACGATTATTAGTTCATTACGTTGAGTTCCGGGAATTACATGTAGAAAACCACTGAAGGCATGAGTTTTTACAAATAAAATTGAAAAGTAACGATTACTTTTGGAACTGACATTATTGGAAATTTGTGCTTAGAATAAAGGCAATTCCGTTTCTGGGGACTTAAAATGCAAACATTTTCTGAGGGGGGTATGCCTCCATACCCCATAGAAGGGATCACCTTCGGCGCTCGATAATCACTATCCGGCTACTTAGAAATTTTTGCCACGTAGTTGAAAAGTTGTGGACAACCCTGCTTAGGTTGTTGGAATAACACTCGAAAAGCTTGTAAATCATTCGCCTTCGGCTTGTGACTTGCAATCTCTCCTCGTGTTCTTCCAACATCCTGCGTGATTTATTGAGCCAATACACCATAGAAATGTGCGGTATGTTGCTTAAATGAAAAGCAGATAAAAAGAGTGAAGGTTGAGTGGCAACAATAATTTTGTTGGCTATTCTGCCTTCTTCAATCTGGTAATATACAGCTTAATTTCAGATTTGTATTGAGCACATTACTTTGTGAACTTTCTGCTGGTGAAGTACATTTTGTAAAAAGATAATTTTTATGGGAGACTACTTCCTGTTGTTTAACTTTAAGATTATAAAAAATATCATTAAATTTTCTTTGACAGTATTTGCTTTGTTCCACAAATATTGGCAAGTAGTATTAATGTCAACCTAAAACCGTTGGCGCAGAAATATTTGCCAAATGCTAATTTTGTTTATTATAAATTAAACAGTACTGTGATAGTCATTAATGTCCAAGTCTAGTAATATTGAAATGAACAGGGCTGTCACTAATGGTGGTGCAAATGGTGGGTAATAGGTGGGTAAAATGTGAAAAGTAGTCAGAGATTTGACATTTTCTTGTGTTGTCAACATGCATGTACATGTATCTTGTTTCTACCAAAGTCAGTAGCCGGAACTCTCATGTCAAGCTAATAGCCAGGCCAAATCCCAAATCCCTGGCCATTAATGAAGGTTTAAAACTGATGACTACAGCGTACTTTTCCATTTTATTTGACAGGTTTCAACAAATCATGAAGACGTGAAGTATGTTTTCAACATGCAGCTTTGGACTGTTCATATTCATATTCATATTATTTGTGAGCCACCAAAATTTTGTTGTTGAGACTGAGTAGGTGAATGGCATCTTCAATGTTCATTTTGACGCAGCATGAATTTAAGTTATAGTGTAGTGTTGACTGTTCACAGACTGTTCATCAGTGGTGAAGGTTACTTTAGCTAGGCAATGTACAGACTAAGATAATGACATCTGTTGGTTGCCATTTCTGTTGCTTTGCACCCCCTGTACTTTGGGAGCAGTGGCTGTTCTCTGTACCTGGATGATAAGGGACAGGTCATTAAATACAAAGAACTGGTAGCTGGAGGAGAAAGTTGGATTCCTGAAAAAGGAAATAGCAAATTGTGGAGAAAGTTCCAATAGGCTATAAAGCTAGGCATCTCTCACAGGATTAAGGCCTTTCTGATTTTTATGATATCAACTGGCAACAAAAATACATTTAGTATTAAAACTAATGGACCATAGTAAACAATTACAACTACATTTGTAAACAAAATAATGTCAATATAAAGGTAGGTTTATGGTACCAGAAAATACAATGAAAAACATAAGTAAGAAGTCTTTACTACAGAAGGATAGGTCCATCTACGCTTGGGTCCTTGAAAAAATATGACTGAGTTTGCTTAAAATGGCGGGGGGGGGTTGGGGGGGGTTGAGGTCTCAAGATTTTTTACGTTCAACGGGGACGTGAAAGTTAATTTAAGTTAAGAGGATTTGTCCCACAATCCCTTTCCGTAATCAATGGTCCGTCTCTAAAGAACTTGTAAGTGTTGGATTTCGATTTTCGAAGAGAACCAAAATAAAACTTAATGGGTTTTCAGTTCTTTACTCATCCCAGCAGAGGATAGGTATTCCAATGTTAATTAGGGAACGAAATAAATAAACAGGAGAAGCAAAATCTCGGTAGCCACGAGAAATAACATATACTCAGTATGCTTTTGACTATTCAGTGACTATTTGTGCGGTCAAAAAGGTGAACGAAGGTATTCTTATTAAAACAGCTTGTTTTCTTGAGCAGTTTCCTCCAAAAACGAAGAGTGTTAATGGGGTTCCCATTCGTGTAGAACGCTTCCCTTGTAATTTTTTGATAAGCGAATTATTATTCTACAGGATAGGCTATTTCAATGAAGTTTTACATACCTTAAATTCATGATCTCCAGCGATTTACAGAATCCTCTTAACTTCGGGGGAAAGAAATGCCGACATCTTTCAGAGAAGGGGAGGCTCAAAAACACCACTTTTTTATATATTCATTAAGTCTATTCGCTTAACTGTGGAAAGAGTGGAAAGAGAACATATTTGTCTTCATCTTCACGAGAAATGAAAGGAAAATTTGAAGCCGATTGAATAATATGGTCATTTTACTCGCTGAGTGAACGAAACTGTTGCCGTCAAGTTTTGTACGCTTTCGGACCGGATGTGACGTCATCCATCGTTGGAACATGGGTATACAAAAAAATGCCAGGCGCTATTGGAGTGTTCTCCCCCGCCCCTGGTCCAGGCACACGCTCCCGCTTTGTACCTAAGGTTTTTTCCACCATTAAATGTTATTTTTTACCCGACATCTTGTTGCTATGGTGACTTTTGACATGACAGCTCACCCTATTTGAACCTTTCTCACTTCCAGTAATACGTCACTCCCTTCCTCCACCAATCACAATCCTTAAAAACCAACATGGCCGCCAAAACTACCCTTCTCCACCAATCACATCCGCGCATGAAAACGAGGCCCAAGTGGACTAATGGTGGCTCCTATACTACTACTTCTACTACTACTTATAATAATAATAATGATAATAATAATAATAATAATAATAATAATAACAACAGCAACAACATCGCTGGTCTCGCAGCGATAAGATATTGAAAGCCACAAAGATCGCCTCAGACAAATTAGATTGCAACATGGTTTTACTCCAGCAGTGCTTTTATCTTATTGTCAATGACACAAAAGAAAGGCAAGTGCCCTTTTACGTTTCTTTTCTCGTCGTTTACTGAAAACATAAAAGTTAAAAATTTATACACAGCATCTGCTGTTTCAATGTTGTAGTTCGCAGTTAAAAGGGAACTTATTTCAAATTTCCACCTAACCCCAAAATTCTTTCCCCGTCAAATAAATGCTGTTATTATTTGGAGCATTTCGTCACAAAAAGTTTTTGATTTGGTTTAATCCCTGATTTTCTGTGCGCAGTTGAAGTAGGGAAAATTGGGCGAAAATAGACACCATTTTGGTTCAGGGTCGAGCAGTGAGGGCATGGGACTAGTCACCTTCTCAAGAACTCTAGCGGAGCTATATTTCTTTTGAGTTCTCGAAGATGTACCGAAAACTGTCAACCGTTCGTATTGCTCCGAGATGTAGTAACCAAAGAAACGAACCACAGGACGATTCACTGCATAACACAGCATTTTTTGACGCCAGCAACCAGAGGCGAAGAGACGAAATGAGTGGATTTTGTAAAGCAATAGCGAGCAAAGCGGCAGCCTTCCAAGCACTCAATACTACGCTCGATGCATTTTAAGCAAAGATTTGTTGTCGCAGAAGAAGGTATCTGATCAAACGATATCATTTTGTGTATTTCCAATGATTCAACGCCCGAGGAACCACAGAATACCGTGCCACATGAAGTATTTTGTGTGGATCCCTCTACGAGATACGCGGTACGCAGAAAATTACTACCTTTGTGAATTATCCAAGTTGGCTACACGGTAAGCGCTAAATAATTACGTGTAAGCGGTGCCCAAAACAGCCTAGGGTTTAAAATTAAAGACCTTATTTAAAGAAAGTCCTCCTTCAGCAGAACCGAACGCGCTTTCTTCACAATAACAAACCATTGCCATTGTAAATAAATAAATAAATAAATAAATAAATAGGGATTAGCAGTGGATCCACTGGGTGGCTCTTCTTCCACTGTGTCCAGATCATTGTTCCTTATTCTAGTCCATTCTAGTCCATGAACGTGCTTTGCTATAAGAATTTTATCTTGAGTCATTTTAAATCACTCGAGCATAACAAACCATTACTGTGTAGAGATCACTTGTTCATATCCTCCGTTGAAGTAGTCTACGAGCAGTCTCTTTCTTTTCTTTTTATTTTTTGGGCAAAAAAAGGCCGCAAGAAGATCGAAGTTGACTTACATAATTTTGTACATTTCTGCTCGAGCGTTGGATCTTAGGAAACTGCTCGCACGTTGAAGCGAGAAAAACGATTGGTAAGGTAACCTCAGTTGAACCGATACTAACACACTCTCGTGCTTATAATTCTTGTTAATGCCCTTTAGAAAATAATTGCCTTCCTGATTCACTAGTGTTATAAATTGTTGTCATTGTTAATGCTGGTTACAGAAATGGACAAGAAGTAAGTAATATCTCAGAAATATCGCAGTTTCCACAGTTACTTCTTTGTAAAATAAATAAACGAAGAAAGGAATGCTTTTTTAAAATCTCCTTTTCTATTAGAGATTCCTTCAGCTTGAATATATATCTCAAATGCGAGAAGCGGAGAGCAGGAAAACCAAGACCAAACGTGAAGACCGAGCGTGCGAAATAAAATGCAAAAAATGTCACACTCACGGGCGAAGCTCATCAATCCGGCTTCTTCGTGGCCCTCCAAGACCAATCGTTGTTTTATTTCCTGTTCCAGCCCTTTGTTTACCTTTATTTCGTTTTTGCATTAAGCGATACATTCTTCGTTGGTTAGCGGGTTATTAGCAGATATGGCCAGGACGGCGCTTTCTTCATTATTTGTCAGTCTACTCTGCTGGTTTGCATGTGACGTCATAAAATTCTTAAATCAAAACTCGCTAGGCCTGTTGAATTTTTACCGTCAACAGGTGTAAGATGACATAAAAATATATCTTTTTACAAGTTTCCAGCTCGGTAGCGTCCTTCGTTTTTAAACTAGAGCGTTTTGAATTTTCGATTTCTCCGCCGTACGTGACATCAAGATGGCGCCGTGACAAAGCTGTCTTTTTTGAAAAAATGCCTCTTCATAGGATTTTTAGCAGTTTGAACATTTCAAGTATTACGTGAAAGTATACTAGCTCACGAGCGAAAAGCAATCGCTTTCATAGCAAAAGTCGATTCCAGGTGTTTTTGGCGGTACACCAATATGGCGTCTGCATACTGAGCTCTGTAAAGTTCAGTGGAACATTTTGGCAAATAACTCAAGAACGCTGTACCGCACAGACCTGAGACTTGGAGGAGTTGTTTATTAATTAATCTTTGATAATATTTGAAATTCTGGGCTTCTTTTATTGAATGGTTGTGAATTTATTTTTGTATGGCGTGACAGTGCAACCCGGCATGATTCTTCTACAAATCAGCAGAATCCGCGTAGCTCGTCTCAGTATCTGCTTTCGATTACAATATTAGAATTTCAGTCATACTATGACTTTGTTCGAATTAGCTAGAAGGTCAGAAGGCTTCGATCAACAAATAAAGTCAGAGAAACACAGCTAAAAACTAAGCGGCGTGGAATTCTTGGTTCTTGATCTGACGTCACAACTACGGCTCGCCCCAAGTTTCTCTTACTCGGACTTGAACCAAATTTTGGTTGAAGTTAACAGGGCACAGAAAATCGAGAATTTAACCAAATCAAAATTTTTTTCGAAGAAATGTTCCAGATGATAACAGAATTTATTTACCGGAAAAAAATTGGGGGGTTAGGTGCACTTTAAGAGGAGCCCACGTCACAAATGTTGTTTTCAATACGACCCTGCGTGAAATAAATTACAAATATACAAAAATGCCTAAAAAGAGAAATCTAAAACTTTGACAGCTGTTAAAAAGTTGAAAATTTAGGAAATGAACATAAAGAGTTAAAAAATTAAGAAATACTCCTAATTTGTCTTTTGAAAGTTAAAATGTCAGAAATGCTTTTAAGTTCATCAGATAAAATGTTCCAGTCATTTGCCGCTTGACAGATAAAACGGTTTTGGCCCCAGTTGCAATGCTTCGCTAAATTGTATTGGCCCCAGGAGCAATGCTTCATTCATAGTGCTTCCCTAAAAGAGTTATTTAGGAGACAATTTCTTCGACACTTGTCTATTTAATTTGTAGTTATTAATCTTCATTTGCCCAAAAGGCTGTATGTCGTGCAAAAGACGACGAAATTATAAGACGCCATCCTTGTTGTTACCGAAAAGAGTTCTGTTAGCGTAGAAAAGTACAGTGAAACGTGACTGGTAGGAATTCGTCTGTCGTTATTAGTTGGCTTGGTTAAAAATAGTTGACGTGTAGTTTCCTTCCGTAAAATTATAAAGACACTTCCTCTAGCAGTAAAGGAGTTGAGTCTTGCTTCTGTGCTGACCCGAAACTAAAGCAACAGAAACCTTTACAAGTAGTTTCGCAGCACCAAGCTTTTCCCTTTAGATACAAGCATGTTTGAAAACTCTAGCTTGGGAAACTGAACCAACAGTTCACTTACCAGTGATGAACCTCTGAACATCACCGATAAAGACTGCCACGCGGCAGACTCCACAGCGGCAACCGTGCTCAAATCCCTGGCCTATTTTGTCATTCTCCTAGTTTCTTTAGTTGCAAATGTCCTTATTACTCTGGTCGTTTGGAAGAACAAGAAGTTGCACAAGTCGATCAATTACCTTGTTGTCAACATGGCAGTGTCCGATCTCTTCACTCCGTTGACCATCATCCCGATTAAAATCGTCGAGATCATTTCAGGGTCGGGTACCTTCAAGGTTCACAGTCCGTTGATGCTTGGAAAAATCTTATGCAAAGCATGCTACTTTCTCCCTGATGTTTCTGTGCTTGTCTCTGTGGAAAGCCTTCTGTTGATATCCTTAGACAGGTTCGCCGCTGTTGTCTTTCCACTGAAATCAAAACGCATCACATCGAAGGTCCGCTTAATCTCCATTATTTGCTCGTGGATTATCGCGATTGCTGTTCATGCGCCCTGATTTTTACACTTGAGACTGTTCCCTGGCGGGAATGAGTATCATTGCGAGTATGACTGGGGACCAGCATTTGACAATGACGAAACCTCAAAGAGATACATCACAGCAATGTTCCTTGCTATCATCGCCGTACCCATTTGTATCGTCATCACCGTTTATGCAGCCATAGCGTGGTCTTTAAAACGGAGACACAGTCAAAGAAAAATGATGTCTGTAAGTGCTCGATCCTGTGGATATCAACAGAACATGCAGATTTTCCTACTGTCAGTGGCCACAGTAACAGCGTTTATTGTCTGTATGATTCCACATCTTGTGGTTATGTTTTGCACCATTTTCCTGTGGCATTGGGAAGACCCACCTATTTGCGCTTTTCGAGGGGTGATCCCATTTGTTGCACTGTTTATGGTGCATTCGTGGAGCGCTGTTAATCCATGCATTTGCTTTGTCTTTAATAAGAACTATCGCCGCGGTCTTAAGCAAATACTGTTTCACAGAGAACGTAGTTTTCGGATGCAAACGGAAACGAAGCGCCCTAAGAGACGCGCCTCTACTTCCCTGTGAAAAACATTTATGAAGGAATAAACATTTGGTGTAGGAGGAGAAGGAGGGGGAAGACGAAGAAGAAGAAGAAGAAGAAGAAGAAGAAGAAGAAGAAGAAGAAGAAGAAGAAGAAGAAGAAGAAGAAGAAGAATAAGAAGAAGAAGAAGAAGAAGAAGAAGAAGAAGAAGAAGAAGAAGAAGAAGAAGAAGAAGGAGAAGGAGAAGGAGAAGGAGAAGAAGAAGGAGAAGGAGAAGAAGAAGGAGAAGGAGAAGGAGAAGGAGAAGAAGAAGAAGAAGAAGAAGAAGAAGAAGAAGAAGAAGAAGAAGAAGAAGAAGAAGGAGAAGAAGAAGGAGAAGGAGAAGGAGGAGAAGAAGAAGGAGAAGGAGAAGAAGAAGGAGAAGGAGAAGGAGAAGGAGAAGGAGAAGGAGAAGGAGATGAGAAGGAGAAGGAGAAGGAGAAGAAGGTCGTTTCCCAAAAATTCTGTTCCTTCTTGGCTTCAAGGAAAAATGGTCATGAAATAATGTCACATCCCGTAAAATCTGTGTTATCCTCGCCTTCTGCTGTTAGTTTAAAACAATGTAAACGAGAAGTAAAATAGGATAATTGTATCCTCGTTTCCGTCTTTACCGTGATGGCTGTCCTCTCCGCTCTCATTTTATTAGTTTTTCACAAGGGAGAATTTGCAGTGCAGGATAACTGCAGTGGATTATATTTCACAGCCAAAAGTCTTTTCTGAAAGACGATGAAAAGGGTTATCGCTGAGAAGACGGAAACAAGAGTACATTATCTTCCATAACTTCTTTTTCTTCCTGTAAGTACTTATAAGAACAGATATAATGTAATTCATTACTTACAGTAACAAAAAGAAGTAAAATAGGATAATGTATTCTCGTTTCCGACTTTTCCGTAATTTCCGTCCTTTCCGTTCTCTTTTTAAAAGTCTTTCACAAGGGAGAACTTGCAATGCTTGACATTCAAGAATGGATTATATTTCACAGCCAAAAGTTTTTCCTGAAAGACGGTAAGAAGGGTTATCACGGAGAAGACGGAAACAAGAATGCATTATCTTCTATTTCTTCTCTTTTTTATTTTAAGTTACAAATTTTTCCGTGATGGCCGTCCTTTCCGTTCTCATTTTAAGTCTTTCGCAAGGGAGAAATTGCAGTGCAGGATTACTCAAATGAATTTTATTTCTCAAACAGGAGTTGTTTTTTTTTGGCAAAGGGAAACGATGATTATCACAGAAAAGTCGTAAGCAAGAATAATTTATGCTCTTTGTTTTTTTTTTTTTGTTTTTTTTTTCCAATTTGCTTGTCCTTGTTATTGCAAAAGATAAAAAGGAAAACATCTTTACCAGACAATTTCTAGTAAGTGGAGAGGAAGGAAATGTGACAGTATAAAGTGAAGTTTTAACAAGATCAAAGACTGCTGCGTTCGTTCGTAAAATATTGTTTTTGCCACTCGAAAGTAAAATTCATATCTTCGTGCCGCCGTGTAATATCCTCTATTTCTCAATGTGGTGAAAGAATGTTTGTCCGTCCAAATTGCTCCGTGTTGTGTTACGAAGTTGAACAGAGCAATTAGTAGGTGAAAGAGGATTTGGTGGTTTTAATATACGAGCGACTCGCTTGGCTGCGAGAGGAAAGTTTGAATGGCTCAATAACACTAGTTTTAATTTACTTTGAGTCTCTTCTTCTACTCAAACTTACAATTTTCTGCTCCTTTTTTATAGTTTTTCTTGGTATTTTAAAATTAGATACTAATGGTTTGACAACAATCTTGAAAGATAGAAACTAATTATTATAAAAATTAAAATGAAAAGCTAAGTTTACTTGAAAAGTTTTTTCGATAGTATTGAAGCAACGTACTAGATAAATGAATAACAATATGTATACTACAAATTACAAAGTTCTTTTTGCCGGTATAATTTTAATGTAAGATTATGTTGTTGTAACTAAAAAGTAACCTTTAAACTTCGGCTAATTGCAAAACATGGACAGCGCCCTATTCATACCCGTGGGAACTTATCTAAACTTAAAACCCAAGTTTGTTCTAGCTAATTAATAAGAAAGTGTAGAAATACTTTTTTAAAAGGAAAATTATCACGATCAAGGAAAAACATGTCAACGTTGTAGCCGGGATGTCCCGACCATCGACGGCAATTCAAAAGTGCCATTTTAGAAATCACGTAAAATAAAAACTCTTTTTATGAAATACTCTTTTTGTATCAGAAGTTCCACACGATTTAAAGACAGAATTCAGATAGTATTTGGTACAGAATTGAGCGCTGTCGTTGCCAGATCTTAAACTTAAGATCTGGATCGTTGCGTAATCCAAGTAGCCAAAATTCATCATCTGGCAGCTAAGGTGCGAGGCCAGTAAGGGTTTTTAAAAGATTGTGCCAGAATTTTTTTAACAAGAATAATTTCTTCCATCTAATCCAGATTTGTTACTTACTTGCCAAGGGAAGTTAAGGGAGGAATTACGAGCGAATTCTATTTCTCGAACAAAAATGGATACGAGGATCTAAGGGAGACTGGCTCTTAAGGACAGAATACAGATAGTATCTGGTACAGAATTGAGCGCTGTCGTTGCCAGATCTTAAACTTAACATCGCTGCGTAAGCCAAGTATAACTTTGTAATAATCAGCAAATCGTTTCCGTTTACAAGGTTTTCCTTATCTTTGCAGAATGTTCTAGAACCTTAGCTTTCGACATCTTACCAGCTAGTTTTGTTTGATATATCTTTAA